>JAUZND010001072.1:0-13721 GCA_034780555.1 Coelogynopora nodosa | reverse complement strand
AAATATGCATAATAAATGTAATTATGTATAATTATATTATTAAAGATTGAGATAATTGTAGTTTTTATTATGAGCAAAAAATAAAAATATTACGAAAATACATTTTTGTCAAAATTGTGTTCCTCCTTATGGTTACGTTTTAGAATTATTAATTTTTACAATTAAATTTAATGGAATTTATTAGATAGCTTTACAACTGTTGTATAGACACATTAATATATTCAAACGAAATGAACACGTTATATTGTTTTGACGTATTATAGAACAGTTCATAACAAAAAAATCTATTGTGACCTTGAACAATTGAAGATCATGCCGATAGCGTTTACACCTGCATAATTGAGAATCATACTAAAACAATTGGTCTAAATGCTTTTTCATGCTTTATTTATGATGAAAAAAATCCCAAAAATGTGTAGCCTATGCTTTTGACGCAAAGCAATAATATGAATTGAATTATATGTCACGGGCTATATTTCAATACGACAAACTATTGTACATTTCATATTCATGTTTTTTCTGTAGAGAATTTCTAAGGCAGTAAAAAGGGCAATTTTGAAAAATGCTGTTCAATTTAAATATACATTTAAATTATATATTACAAATATAATTTTATTATAAATTACACCTGGGTTTGGCCTTCATATTTTACTTTAATAAATATTTATTGTTATTAAAACTAAATATAGGATCTCTTCGTGAGGTCTATTTTCAGCACCCTAAATCCAACGAGTTATATAAGGTCTGTAACGTTATTCAAGATTAATTTATAATAATATAGTAATGGATTACACGATTAGTAACGATTACAAATATGATAAGTTATATTGATACCGACGATTACCTGAAAGAATAGTCACATTTATTGATTATATTACAGTTAGTTATATTATATAAAAAAATAATTATAAAATAATAAAATTAAACAGACTGCGTTAAGACAATAATATAATTATTTTTTGCTCTTTAAGTGTACATATTTAACATCCACCATCAGGCATGCAATGTCGAAAGCTGTTCAATAATTTATAGAAAAAGACTGAAACAGTGTTGCTTATCTCCAGCTCAGTTGTGACTGTGACAGGAGCTGAGATCTTCTCTCAGAATGGTTCAACCATTTATGAAGACAGTAAACAGTAACTTCACAGTTAGTTGCTAAATAAGAAACAAAAAACAATATTCTGTTGGATACCTACTCACAAAAAAATGGAACTCATTTCGGGTATGTATCTCGATTGCGATCGGCAAGCTTTCCCGGATTTTTCACATATTGTTTTAGATAGTTTTTGTATTTACAATCCTTCTTATCTATATTTAAATGTTGCAATGAATTCTCTCTAATTTGCCAAACTTTTTGTCAACAGTGTCAATAAAAATACCAGCAAGACAAGTGTACACCAAAAACTCAGAACGCTTATTATAACAAATCAATAAATATTGCTAATTTTGTGTATTATCAAATATTAATCTTTATATATTTAGGATGCTATAAATAAATCTGCTAACATTGTAGAAAAAGTTACCAATTGTTACAATATAATATAATCAATACATAACTACTAACATTGATAATAACTATAGTAACTATATAGTTTAATAAATATTTCATATCATTTTTCAAGATAAAATTCCATTAAAGGTTATGTATTTGTATTTAGGCCCTATAGTAATAATGTATGATATTAAATCATAAATCATAATAAATTATATTATTGTAAAGATTATTATTACAATTATTTTTTATTATTATTTTTATTAATATAAAATTATCATATAAATAAAATTAATTTTTAAGATTGATATTTTAACATAATTTGAACATAAATGTAGATCCTATTCGTTTTAAAACAGAGAATTATCATAATTCATATACTGTTTTAGTATATATGTATACTACAACTATTGCTACATAATATATACGACTATCAAATATTTTTTAAAAGACTTCAGTAATTAAAACAGAACCATTAATTTAACAAATGGTATATTTTCATTAGCATACCAACATTACTGCGTTAATTAAACAAGTGCACAACCTAAAATCTTGAACAAATGTAATAAAGTAAACGAAGATTATATTTAATTTTCACATAAATTTAGAGAACTGGTGATATTGTTTTAAATTTAAAATTAAATATCATGTATTATATAAAAAAAAAAATTCTTAAATAAACTTTACATCTAAACTTATCTATATATATACGTATAAATAGATGAAGTGACTGAACAGTTTGTAAAATATTTATTAAATAATAATAAAAATCTTTCAGGAAAATGAATAAACAAATATTTTTTAAATAATAAACAACTTTGATAAAAATATCGATTTAAATTATAAATAAGTATGATTTTAAATATTATTGCTAATGAATTCTTTTAAATATACTGTACAGTATATAAATAATTACCATACAGACATCCTTAATTGGGGCTACTTACATAAGTCGCTTTATACTTTATTTAAAAAGAAATTACTCGATTAAAGAGATTGTTTTGTAGGTAATATGTCGGAAAAGTTTTTATTCTATGTGTGTGTATCTTATTTATATATTAGTGTCTAACGATGTCATTTTAGTATTTTAAAGAAATATTCACACAGATGTCATAACTTGTCGTTGCCCTCAAAATTGGTATTATACTTTAATAAAATGAGTACTGATATTAAAAGGGAATACGAATAAGTTCTAAAGTATATATCAACATTCGAGAGTCATAACTTTAACTCGGGAGGCAGGAACTTTTTTATCATTAATTAAAATGACTACATATCCTTAAAAATATATAATTTTACACCGTGTGATTACCAAACCTGTCCACCAGTTTTTTTCAGTGGGGAATTATAAAATTGAATTCCCCTTCCGTCTTCCTCTTTTCCAACCCTACATCTTCTTTTTTATATTTTTCTCCCGTAGCTCTTTTTTCTTCTATTCAATTCCCCTTCTTTTTCTCTTTTTCCTGTCACGTGTCCCTTATTGTTCTATTTTTCCTGCCCTATCCCCCCTGAATGCGTTGAGGGAGGGGGATATTTCTCTCTTTCCACCCCCTTGGGCAGGTTTAGTAATGACTTTGTTTTATTAAAGTTTATTTTTTACCATCAACTTTTGTTCCTATTAATGAATCCTTCCGAAAATGTCGACGATTAACTATATCAACAGTTTTTAAATGTTTTTTTTAACATTGCACATCAAGGGAAAATCTCATTGTTTTCTAATTGTGAAATCCAAACTGAATGTCAACAAGATTGTGACGCTAAAATTAAATCACTTTTCAAATTAATAAAGGTTTTAGTCAGTGATTAATTTTAGCGTCCCAATCATGTTTATTTAATTTTATTCGAAGTCCGCAATTAAAATGTTTGAATTTGTAAATTACATGTTGAGGCGAAGTAATCAAATTAATAAAGGTTTTAGTCAGAGTTCGAAAACAACATGTATATGCCAAAAATGTGTTACGCATAGCCCTTTTCCATGGAAACACTATTAACAAAAAATTCGAGGCTCTAAATCTTCTATGGTGTACAAATACTTCGCCTCAAAATGTAATTTACAAATTCAAACATTTTAATTGCAAACTTCGAATAAAATTAAATAAACAATATAAAAAACAAATAACAAGTTCCCCCAGGCTTAAACTTGAAGCTTTCAATGAGTTTGGTCAACGACGAGCCAGATTTATACAGATTGTATGTGCTGAATTCATTGTACAATAGAGTGTTTTTGGTAACAATTGTTTAGAAATATCTTTAGAAAAAGAGACTTCACAGTTCTTAGTTTATAAAAGTATTGAAATAATATGGAGATTAATATATAATGCAATTATTTAGTGAAAATTAATTTAAAAGGACATCTTATTAAGTTACAGTAATCAATTTGAATTTAATCATGTGAAATTCGAAGTCAACTCATTTACAAATATAAAATTATTCGTTGAAGATATAAAACATTTTATTAAAAAACTGGTTTGTAGATATAAAATCGTTTATGTATTCTATTATAATTTCCATTACTGAGCTATTTATTAGAATGTTATAAAATATACTATTTGAATATTTGAATGTAATTAGATGTTTATACTGAATTATTTGTATAATTAAGGAATTCTCCATCTTGTTTTGTTTACACATTGATTATTTTAATATTATTACTATAAATTGAGGAATACTGTAAAGTTGAAATAATTTTTTTAATAATTTTTTTAAACCGCAACATTTGTCTCTTTCTTCGCATTATTATTGGATTATTTATATATACATAAGGAAATAATGAAAGCTACTCAGATAGAGAGGATGTCAAATCTGAAAATGCACCTTATAGAAATGAAGCCCAAATTTGTCTCTTCCAAAGCCATAGTTAAGGTTTATTAAAATTTATTTATATATTAATATATTTTTTATTTGGGATTTTTTAATACTTGTTTCTTAAATAAATTTTACAGGTAGGAGAATACTTAAATTTTGTTGTAATGGTTTTTACCGAAAATATAGTTATAATAAAATTTTCGGGTTAAATTAATTAATCAATTATGACATTATCGCCAAAACCACGAATGTTCCTTGGCATTATTAGTAGAATATATGGTTATTTTATAAGTTGGCAACAAGGCGTTTTTATAATTTGGTAATTAAAAAAAAAAAGTAAATCTGGCATATATTCCCAATAGTTGCAAAAAGTTATTTATTATAAATAGTAGTAAGCAGGTAGAGTAGAATACGACGTTTACAATAAATAAGATCAAGGAGAAATGAAAAACGAAAAAAAGGTTTTATGCATTTTAACTCTTATATATATATTTTACTATTTTCAAATAACGAAAGTAAACAAAAAGCAAAACATAATAAAATAATGCAGACAAACAAGCGAAGTTCCAGACCAAATTATAATGAGCAGTACTGACAATATTACACTGGAGAAAATAGTCATAGTATAATATATAAACTTTTAGGAAAAAGGAAGAACAAGAATTTTACAGGAAAAGATTAAGGGAAGGTACATTACATTTGATATGAAAAGCTTTTTTAATGTCGAATTTACAGATATTAATTTCCGTGTCCAATATATATATATATATATAATAAATATCCATATTAATTAATCAGCCAATATTGTACAGTTATATTTTACTGTCAATTTTCCTTAAAAATAAAACCAATTCTTAATAGAAAAAACAAGAATTTTCCGGATCATAAAAAGCATGTGATACTGATCATATATTTCAAGAAGTCTCTATCGAGGTAAATATCCGTATTTGAATCTCTTTTTAATACTTGAATTAATATTTTCAAAGCAAATTTGCTATTTTTCTAATAAAATGGTTGACTTTCTTATCCTTAAAAATGATATAATGTAATAAAAGTGTGATGTGGTACACTTAGATTATGGAATAGTAGCTACTATAAAATAATACGTTCAAATAAAATCAATAAGAACAAGTATAAATACTGATGTAATTATGATTAATCAAATGACTTACTGATTAATGATCTACTGATTAATGACAAAGGGTGATGATTAATTATAGGTAAAATAAACAATTAATGCAATATTTATCTCCATAACATCATTAATATAATTAAGTGAATCCGTGCTAAAATGGCTATCAATAAGGATACATATATACTTTCTCTACTGCAAATACATATAAGAAAATAGTCATCATTGGTATGGATTTAATATGATATAATCATCGCGCGGGTTATATTAATTAAACCTATCCAATCGATTTGATCGCTAGACTTTTGACGTTACAAAACAAAAGCAGTGCACACTAATCTAATTTAGCTTCGTTTCTCATTTCTTTATAACTAACGTGTTAACATAAAGAAATTTGTATGTTTACTTTAACCATTTATTTCATTATTTAGTCCAAAAAGTGAAATAAGCAATGACAACAAATAATTCTCCACTTCTGTCAAAGACGACTGACTGTTATGGTCAGGTAACAGTACCGAAACAAACTATATAATTATGTTCTTTTGTGTTTTTCCTTATTTATTTAAAGAGACAAAACGTGTGTCTATATTTGTAACTTGAAACAACATAAGTTAGTAATAAAGAGTAATAAATAATGCAGGATAATTTTTTAAAATTTATTAAAATATTCATATGCACGACCTTATATACTAATTAAATTGATAAACATAAAAAGAGATAAACAAATAAATGGTATAGTTTAATTTTCATGTCTGTGTCTTCAATTAGGAGGGAATATAATCTATTTTGCAAGATCGGCAATAAAAATTAACTAAGATAAATAATTAATTAAAATTTAATAAAATAAAATTTAGCCATTATGCATTTCTTTTGGCTTTCTTAGTAAATTTAAATGCATACTAGATATTTCGAATAAGTATTTTTATCGACTTTCTAAAATTCCGTTTGTTTGTTTTATCTGCTTTAAACATGTAACGTCCTTTAAATTCCTCTTGTTTGTTTATCTTAGTTACTTTCTTATTGTCGACCTTAAAAATTGGTTCAACTTTTTTCCAGTTATTCTTCCAAATTTAAGTAAAAACCAATTTTAATTTAAAATAAGGTGATGTCTAAACATGATCTTAAATGACTTTTTCATAAATATCTTTAGTTAGATTTTATTCTTTAATAGCATCAAGAATGATTCCGTTATCAATATAGGTGTATTTGTTCTTTTTAAACAAAATTGGGATAACTCATCTGATTACCAACAATGAACTACAATATTGACAGTTTTCACTGAAATTCCAGTTTACATAAATTTGTCAAATTTTTACAATTGTAAGTGTACAAAAAAAACCTTTTAGTTCACTATTAATCTACTTAATCTCTTAATCCCTTTTCTTTAGAACGTATTTCTGTGTAGAAAGCGGTGTAACCCTATGCAACGTTCAGCCAATCCATGTTAATATTATGGATAATAATAGTATTTCATAAAATATGCAAAAAAAGCCAAAGTTGATTTCCTCTGAACTACTACATACAGTAAAAATAAATAGCAAGAACGATACATTCAAAAAATTTTGTGGGTCCATACACGAAACAATATATTTCCACCTGTCTTGTAAACATTTCTTGTCAAGTTTAGTTTTTTTCTGGTGTTAGGATTTCAATAAAATTAAAGCGACTCAAAAACATTTGAATATATCCCTGATTTATCTAATTATTTGATGTTTTTATTCTGCTTATTATATATGAGAAGATTCTGAAAGTTTTTTATATACTGCAATGAAAAACTCTATATTACTAAGAATGATGATAATTATTGAATATTACAATACAATTTAAGTATGTTATTGTGGGCAATATGAAGTTTCATAATTAATATAATAATAAAAAAAAGTCCGAAAGTTAAAACTTCAATTTCTATATTTTGGATAACTTCCTTGAACACAATAAAATTAATAAAAGTATTATAAATTTATGGACTCATATTTCAAATATGTGAAAATATTTTAAATTCAAACAAAATGATTACATATCAATTGTTGGAAAAATTAGAATTTATCAATTTTAAAAATCAATAGCCAATATAGATAAGTAGGTCGATAAGTATAGATAGATATTATACACAAAATTGCACAATGTTATGTCTACACTAATTTAGCACATAGAGATATCCATGCACAATCAGGATTAATTCTTGGCATATCATCACGGATGTGGATAGCTTCTTTAATGTGTCTGTCGGGGTGATCCTTAGCATTTTCTAAAATTCTTGCAGTAAAAGGAATATTTGGTATGTGTTGGGCATTGTGCATTTATTGTAACTGACATCTAAAAATCCCATTTGTCAATAGCTGTATTATGTTCCTTTATTGGAGTATATAGTTCTATTTTGGTTTTTCCCGATATATTTATCATTACAAATAGTCCAAGTTAATTTGTATATAATGTTTTTATTTTTGCAAAATGCGTTAAATATAGGGTACAGTTTTTAGTTGTACACTTAGGTGGCGGTAAGCATTAGGATATTCATTTATCATGTAGTTTGCTTCTTGATCTACAAATATGAGTGATATGAATTTGACTTTGTCGAAGAATTTGTTTAACTTCTCTCAAGTGTTGGACATTAATGCATAGATATATGATATATTTAAGATTTGCAAATTTAATTAAATTTAGTATATTTTATGCATATTAATTTTTAAATTATATTCATTGTTGATTTTGGAATACATTATATATTAAATATAGTATTACTGTTGTGCTAAATGTTAGTTGAAATGACAGATAAACACGATCGTATAAAATATTCCACGAAACGTTAAATTAGCCTAAATATCATTAAAAGGATAAATATTATAAAGTTATAAATATAACAAATTTAATCATTATTAAATTGTACTCTAAAATATTTCATATAAAAAGTAAAATGAATCATTTGTAAGTCCATTGTCTATATTATAAAAAGTTAATTATGCAATAAATGTGAAAATGTTAAAAAATAATTGAATTACTTTAATTAAGTACTTAATAGAAATGGATAAACATTTGAAATTGTGATTTATCTCAATGAAATAATATTTCAAAAGATACATTAATCACCAATTATACTCTACACAATATATTAGCGAACATCATATTGTGAAAGTCAGAAATATCGTTCAGTTAATATATTATATAAGAAGCGAAAACATCCTTACTCATATAGCGAAATATTTCTATCAACTCTATCTGAGACAGAGTAAAATATATTTCTATATAAATCTCAGTCTTTCCCTTCCTTTCATCAAGATAACATTAGTCGAAATACAGAAACTTCTTGTCGAAGTTGTATATTATTACGGTCTAGAAGTTTTGATTGAGATACCGCGAAATAAACTATAATTAAGATCACAAATCTGTAGACAATAGGACCCATTTACTTATATTAGTTATCTGTCAATCTGATCAACAATGAAAGCCAATTTTAGTATTGCGGTAATTAATGAACAGAGGTTGGAGGTAGGAGATAGTTAACGAATTAGTTTTTTTGTACAAATAATTAATCACAAAACGCTACATATATATGTTAGATGGTATGTGAAGAAGTAATTCAATCTATCTTAAAAACGATATAGATGTCTATTTACTACTTTTTGAAATAATTATATGTTACATTTAAAAAAAGTGTTTACTTAAAATGAATGCGTGCCCATCCGTGAAAATTTAGTGTATTTATATTATGTTGTATTACTACGTTGTACAATTAAATTCGAAAAAAACTTATCGATCAATTTAAACTATATAATATTGTATTAAGAAAAAGTCACAATAAATTAAACATTTCAAATATACTACTGAAGCATACTACTGAAGCATATTCATCGGCAGGGAGGTCTGGTTGTCAGCGCTGATTCGTCCGTATTAGGCGCTGTCAGCGCTGTCTAGATCTTTCTGCCGATGAATATGCGTAAGTAGTATATTTTAAAGGTTTTATTTATTGAGACTTTTTCTTTTCTAATATTCTAAGTACAATGTTGTACTTTTTGATTTTGCTTCTTCTTATATAATTCAGTTCTAACACCAGAGTGAATTAAATAAGTAGACGATTATTGACGTCGTTATTAAAAGAAAATTGTAACATTAAAATATTAAACAAATTATTTGTCAGAGCGGAATTTACAATCACGATATATTTCATTCCTAATTTTCTTTAGGTACCGGAGCTTAAATTAGTTATACTATTAATGTGTAATTAACATTAAACCTTAGTTCTGATTTTGTATCTAGGGAAATAATGGCTCCTCAAAAAACCTTACATCTCAATTAATTGTTGCAATATTTGAATAAATCGTAGTCTATAGGTATTCATTCACCATTAGATTCTGGTATTCTTGTGACGTTTACAAAATGCTACAAGCTTTTTCTATCGAAAGGTAAGGTAAGCAATAAATATTAATTGATTAATTGATTCATGCTGTTTTACATACTTGAAAATTGTAATCAAATATGTTTACTTTTAAAATGTAACTAATTATGAAATAATAATTATATCACCAGAAGTAGCAAACCAAGTATTATTTAATTTCTTATAATAAATTCGTAACCTATATAATTTATTATAACTCATATATTTAACTATAATATTTAATTTATTTATAATTAATTACATTAGCTGTAGCATTATTGAAACAAAAATATTGTTTCCATGGAAACAACTCCCAAAACCATGACTACACTCCAAAATTATATTTAATTAAAAATAACCAATAAACACTTAAAATAACGAAGTTTAAATGCAGAACGTAAAATGCCTCATTTTATAATTTCAATAATTATCAATAAGTCTAACATTCAACCCCTTTAAATAGGTTTAGAGTGCCTTGGTACAGAGACTACAACATTTATAGTCCCCCTATACGCACACTCATAACAGGTTCAACAGGGTCATCTGTGTTTTGCTGATAAAGATAGCTTAAATACAGAAGATGCTGATAGAAGGTACTCAGAGGCTGGATAACGAAATTACATCACAACTGTAGTTGGTAAAATATTAAAATACAACTATATGCTACACTATATATAGAGGACAGTGGTGTTTGTAAAATCATCACAACATCATCTTTGATTTTTATTTCATCGTAAAATATTTAATTTATGTATATGTCAAATATTGATTGAGTAATATTTTGTAGATTGTAGGATTACATGTTTTTTATCGATAGAATTTCATTATAATGTATTAATTAAATAAGGAAAATTATATTAGATTTGTTTTATTTTTTTAAACATAACGACACATTTTTTTATAATACATATAAATAGTCCAATTATAGTTTTTTCTGAAACTATATAGATATTGATATCAATGTGTGAATTTTATATTATTTAGAAACAAAAATATATAGCTGCACAAAATAGTGTTTTCCAGGATTTTGGCATTATTGAAATAATTGCTTCAAAACCTTTTATAGTAATTGAAATCATCAATACAAAAGCCTTAATAGCTATGCTATGAAATATTAATAATTTAATATTCCTAATTAGTTATTTTTGTAACATATTGAAAATGCCACAATAAAAAAAGTGTTATCGGCCAGACTTTTTTTAAGGAAAATAAAATGTATCTTTCAAATTTGATTGAATTATAAAAGACGTTAAATTTATTATCAGTTTCGTGGAATGGTTTTTCAAATAAAAAAATATTTAAATTGATTGCAGCTTTTACAAGCGACAAAACCTACAACGAAATAAGAGGTTTTTTAATTCATCCAATTTATATGTTACTGATTTTATTTATTAACCCCCCGTGTGATCACAAGTACCATGATACTATAAATAGCGAAGTCGGCACAAATTAATACGGCCCATCTCATTAATGTACTGTAAACATATTTGTTTTGTTTAATGTGATCGGTAAAAATTATTCCGAAATTACCCTCTTGACTATATCTTTATTATGCAGATTTTATTTCTCAGCAACAAAAGTGACACTCATTGATGATGTAGAATGAATGTAAACAGATAAGAAGTCATCTTTATTTAAATCGATAATTAAAATGTTTTTTATTATTTTATTAGGTCCTGACACCACACGAGTCTTCGGTTACATTGTACATGTTTTTCACAGCTAAATATTTATCTTAATAATTGTTTTTAGAACTATTCACTAAAAAATATCCGAATGTGAATTTTCACAGTCATTACTAACACGTCTATACGTAAATAGTTGTATTATGATATTTTAATGTCTTTAAACGTTTTGAAAAATAAATTTTATAATAAGTATATAATATTAAACGTTGCCATAACAACATGACCATTATTTACTTTTAATGTAGCCATTTAACTAGTTAAAAGTTTCTTATTTATAATATTCCCCATGAAATATTATGCCAAGGATATAATGAAATTCCATTAAATCTAAAACGAATACTTTTTATATGAAGTGCATTTATATATTCATAATTATGATTTATATTGTTGTTGACAACTTGTTAATAGGTAAACTAAAATCATAGATAAACAAATGGTTTCGGTTACCTGCTGTATTATATCTTATATATAATATACATATGTAATAATTTAAAAGAATAATTAATCAGACTAATTTAAAAGAATGAGTACGTCTAATTTACTAGTATAGATATATAATAGATAGGTTCCTAAGAAATTTCCCTATTTAATTATATTTGGCAAATGGTATAAAAATGTAAGTTTTAACGAAATATCCATAATTTATACATTTAGTTACTATTGTCCGAATATGTTTCCTTGACATGGGATAAGTTTCTTTACCTTAAAAATCTAGTTTTTGTTGTTTTTGTGTTCCGATTATCATAACTTGCTGGTATCATATATAAATGTGTTTCAATTATTTGTCACAAATCGCACGGTTAGAAATTTCCAATTTCAATAAATCCTTATTAGACTTTAAAAAAAACATGTTATAACTTCATATAGAGGGTGAGGCTTTTGAAGAGCCGCCACTAAACTTTCTGGTCTTCTGTGAGTTTAATAACACATTCTATACAATAGCAGTACTGCAAAGACAGTGTATAGCCTATAGCACACAGTAGTACACAGTAAAATATGCGCCTGCTGAAGATGCACATTGTTGACTTAATTGGGTGCCGAAAAGTAGTCACTAATAGTCGGTCTAAATGAAATATCAAGGGAATCTTTACATCGGCAGTATTTCAGTCTTTCTGCATATATGATTTCATATGTAACATTTTTCAGTATCGCATTGGACGTTGAAATATACTGACAGCATGTCTAAAATATGGGTGGTTATTTAGTGTATATATATAATAAGAATACTATCATAATGTTTGTCGCAGTCAGATCTTTTAAGTCAGATTTCATGTCAGATCATAAAGTCAGATCTTTAAAATATTTTAAGAATAGGCTACTAATGAAAACATTTTAAATTGGTATGATTTGTATTGTAACTATAAACTGTCAATATTTATTGTATACATAACAATTTTTAAAACTCTAACTTTTTCATAAGAAATACGCAATATGATATTGCTTTTAAAATAGTGTCAATATTTTTTATATTATGTAGTTTTATCAATTCTTATGTATTGTTATGCTAATTTTTATTCAGCATAAAAACTAAAGAAAATAATATTACCAGAAATATCATTATTGAAACCAAATTTTGAAGCTAAGACAGCAACAAATCTTATTATTCTTTATAAATAATTTCTAATATTCTTAATAAGCTTACGGATTTTGTATCAACTTTGATATATACAGTTGTATATATAAATTTATTATGCACATTAAATTATTTTCAAATATATTTTTCAATACAATACACAATTCAGTTATCATATAAAATATTTACATACAAGTTTTCTTTTAACTGATTTTATATTATAACATGTACATATTCACTTTATTCGGAAACATAGTGAAAACTAATCAGGGAAACTGCGACGTCTTTATAGAAAACAAATAGATTTTATCGATCGTCACTTCTTATCTCTCTGTCCACTTTCTTTAAAAATAATATCTTTTTGACAAGATATGAGGCGATGTCCCTTGATGTTACATTTCCAGATCCTTTGTATGTGTAAAACACGTTTATTAAATTATTGGAAAATATTCAATCTTGCTGACCAACTGTATGTATACTAAAAGTGAAGAGGTAAGTAGTATGGAACATCTCTTTCTGCATCACCCCCCCCCCTCGTTACCTTGATGACTCATTTCTAAAAATAGATTATGACTCACCCCCCCCCAGTGACCTTGACGAACTAGTGTTTCTATTGGCCGATTTCAACTAGGTCAAGGTCGTTTCCGACTAAATCGGGG
>JAUZND010001071.1:0-13721 GCA_034780555.1 Coelogynopora nodosa | reverse complement strand
AAATGGTAATTCAAAATTAATTAAATATATGATTAAGTATTATCAGTAAATAAAACAAAAAAATATATTTGTAAAACGCGCAAGGACCATTTGCAAATAGCGCAATAGTTTTGTTAAACCATTTGCAAATGGCGCAGACTTGCGCCATTTACAAATGGTTGCGCTATCTTTAAATTTACAAACTGCACAAGGACCATTTGCAAATAGCGCAAATTTGCAAAACGCGCACAACATATACACAATACTATTGTATATACTCTAGATTCTGTGTTCTATTGTCAATAAAATATGATGCATTTATGATATGAAATTACTTTTTAATTTATAGATCTATACAGATATAGGTTACTGAAGTATATAAATATATAAACATGCACAATTCTAGCTATTTTCAAAGGGGGTGCAAGAAAAAGATGGATAATTTTTCCGACAACAAATTTTATTTATAATTTAAAAGGTTACACAAAATCATTAAGGTAATACAAATTAATTTTCATAAAAAATGCCATCACTACCTACTAGAATTATCAGTACGTGACTTTTGGCACCGCCATCTGGGCACTGCTGTTTGAGTGCAAGGACGTTTGGGTGCAAAGAGTATATAAGATATTATTGTATATGCATGCAGTATAGTATGAGGAAGAAAAGTTGGAATGTATTTAGAGATTACTTAGTAATTACTAATTAAAAAGACTATTTATAAAACACTTTATTAACTCAATAATTAATATTATAAAAACATGACATAAAAAATTATAATATAAATGGGTATTCTAATAAAACATAGATTAACACTATATCATAGAGTGTATAGATTTTATACATATAAACTAATATATTAATAGGAATATAATACTAATTAAATAAAAAGAAATAGTCATTTAAGCATTTTCACAACTTTTATAATAATAGCAAATATATGGGTATTTATAAGATAAAGATAATAATTTGATAATTATAGCTATCTCTATATTATAATATCTATAAATAAATCATATTTATATATGTATGTACCTACACATACAATATTCTTCTAATTAATACAATTAATAATAATGGTCATGATAAATATTGTTTGTATATAAATTTTTTTAAATTCGTTGCACCCAAATGGTGGTGCTCAAATGTCCTCGCGCCCAAATGGCGGTGCCCAAATGTCCTGCTCCATCCAGAGTGCACAGATGGACAAGTGTGCTGTTGGTGCATCACAGTACCTCCACACCTTCGAATGTAATGCATGTGGTGGAGCAATCAAGTATTGAGGACATCATTCTCCACACCCCCTTTTCCCTATTTTTGAGAATGTGATAACTGCCCTTTTTAGGGCAACCACATTATGATTGATTACCTATAAATATGAGTGTTTCTGATAGATATTCTCTAAACATGACTACCCATGTATATTGATATTTTTTGATTGATTTGGTCATTATTATTAATTTTATTGTTAAATAATCTATATAATAACATAAAAAACATTATTAAATGTAGGTGGTGCATTTCTTTCCATTGGGGCTGTATATGAATTATACATCTATAAACAATAAAATTATATTAAGAAACTTGAAGCAAACATATTGGTCATAAATTTTAATGGACATGAAAATTATAATATGGTTTCACTTATAAAGTCTATGAAGTAAATTGTCTAAATTATTATTAAAAATATTGCACTGCTATGAAAATCAGTACCACATAATGTCCCATAAATTAATTAGATTCCTATATTCTATTTCAGGTTAGAAAATACAAGCATGGAAGATAAGCAAGGGAAAGTTGTAAAAAAAAGAGAAAAGAATAGAGTATGTCAAGAAATTCAGAAAAAGATAAAAGGGTAATAAAAAATTATAAAGAAAACAAAATAAAACCAGAGAATGATTCAATATGGAAAGGAGGTTGAACAAAAGAAATCTAGTGATAGTCCCATAGTTATTTCTAGAATGACATAATGGTTCTAAAATTTATCATCCAAGAAGAAAGATATTTGAAAGAAAAAAATAGAAATAGGAAAAGAGATACAACAAATACCTATTCCAAACCAAAGAAGATTGTTGAGCCAGATTTGAGTGAAAGGAGTTTGAGTAGGGCAAAAAGAAAGCTAGTACATGAAATACGAATGGCAGTCAAAAACATTTATTGTTAAAATTTATGGTCCCTACTTATTCCCGGATTCTGGATTACCCGATCAAAAATTATTAAAACACAGAACGCAGACCTGATCAAGAAATGACTACTAAAATATTGATTGCTAAAACACGGATTTCTTACCCGATCACAAATTACTTTATTAAAACACTTTTTTCATTCTAATATGATGCAAAAAGTCCTATTACTTCAAATGCTTATACTAACTATATATAAATATAATTATTTGAATATTATTAATAATTTAAATATAAAAATATTATATAATATAATAATATGAAATATTATAATAATAAGATATATAATTTATTTATCAAAGTACATTTATATATTTGTTCATTATTTTAATTTATTAAAGTTGTTTTTTCAATTCCATAAATCATGTTCCCCAATTTAGTACAGTGCATTTGTGATCTGGTTGCCCAATCATAAATTTTTAGTTATTTTATTTATTAATAATGTTCAGTTAGGTGTTCATTCAATAATACTAATAGGGTTGTTTTTTATAAGTTATTTAT
Organism: Coelogynopora nodosa; assembly: GCA_034780555.1. Lineage (NCBI taxonomy): Eukaryota > Metazoa > Platyhelminthes > Proseriata > Coelogynoporidae > Coelogynopora > Coelogynopora nodosa. The sequence continues at coordinate 11,058 of JAUZND010001071.1, read as the reverse complement.
TTTAAAATGTTTTTTATTATTAAACTTATATTACTATCCAAATTTTTCATTTTCATTGTTTTGATCTGGTAATATGGAATCCAGGAAAAAGTAGAGACCAAATTTATCAGTTACCAACTTTGGATCCCTGTATAACTTTTAAACCAATCCACTTGTATCACTATATAGGTGACATCTATATCTTTAATTTAAAACATCATGTATTAATGGTTGCCAAGTAATCATCAAAAAAGTAGCAAAAAATGTGTATGTTACTATATGGAATTCACCAGATATGAAATCCCTTATGTTTTATAATTATATGACTTTATGAGACCTAAAATATATTAGAAAAGTAAATCAGACAATAGAATAATATCCTAATTATAATATTTTAATAACAGACAAAAACCAAATATTGGTGATTTCATATCTGTTAAACTGCAATCAAAGTTTATTGGAGAGGTAAGTAATAGATATTATAAATAGTTGTTTATGATAAACAATTGATAATGGCATGAAAATATATACAATTTTGCATAAATGCAATTAGGTCAATTGCAGGTTATCTAATTTATGTGAGAAGGATCTGGATCAACTTACAGTTGGCCTTATAAATAAAATATTTCTTGGGATAATATGAATGAAATATTATTATAAAAAAAAGCACTTAAATATCCTTTGGTTTGAAAGATATCTTCCCATTTTAAAAATATGTTGTCCTGTACACATCTCTGTTTTAATATTAAGTTAAATAAATCCTGTTTTTGTTCCGATTTATTTTACATACTCTCAGCCACACAGTGAGTAACCTTCACTTGCTCATATGAAATAAATATTACAAATTCTATAAATATCAATAATCAATATATTACAGAAAACGAATAAAAAATAACTACCTGTTGATGATGTAGTATACTGTATAGTAAGTTAAAATAAAATACTACAGCATTCTTATCCAAATATTATATAGACTAAAACAGATAAAATAAAAAAGTAAGTTACTTTTAATTATGGTCAAATCGCAAAAAAACAACAATTATGGAAGAAGACATATTGAAAAAGTGAGTTATCGTAGTAACTGATATGCATTTAAACAAACTATTTCATAAATAAGAGAAAAAATATAATTTTCATCATTTTTTTAGATTACTTAATTTTCTTATATAGAATAAAGTTCAGGCTTATATTGAAATAGAGCTAACTTATATTCATTGAGATCTTTTAATTAGTAAAACAAATCTCTACTATTGATATGATTATTAAAAATGATGATGAAGCGCAAAAACAAAAATATGAAATTCTGAACCATGCAGAGATGAGTGTCGCCAACACTTTATTTTCGTCAACTGGACAAAAATTACTGCACCTCGAAGCACTCAAAATCCAAAGACCTACACCTACAGAAAAACACTTGCAATAAGAAACAAGCCTATGGTGTATTTTACAGTGGCTTGGGTAAGAATACTCTCAAAATAAAATCCGTGGTTCAAAATATACTTTATTACAAACTTATTTTTATTTAAAGTAAAACAGGTAGTATTATATTAATATCTTTATTACATACGCATGGTATTTGTGTATTTATTTTAATTATGTCGAGAAGTTTGATATGCAAATAAAGTAATTTTTTTCATTGCGTCAAGCCATATATTATATGTATAGTTTATAAACTGGAAATGTTATGAGAAAATAGAGTTTTATATTTTTTCTAAAAAGGTTAGATGATACTTGTAATTATTTTAACAATGTAAGAATCATCTATAGTATTAAGCTGCACAATACCCTTATTATTGCAATAGTCAACCCTATTTAATTGTAAACATTGGAATGAATTTTTCCTATATATATCTATAGCCTACACTTGGGAATCGCTCCTCTTCAAAATATTATATAGTTTGCATGCAAAACATATTTTTAGATCAGTATTATTAAATACGTTTGTGTCACCAGATTTGTACAAATTATTCAGTAGAATTGAAAATCATTAGGCCATAAAAGGTGATGAAATACTACCTGTTCCACAATAACATTAAGGAAATATAAATATTTTATTTAAAATTACAATTATGCATCTTTATATATTCAGATCAGGGACTACTATAAAATTATAAAGTATCCCCTGATTCAGATATTGTTAGAATAAGAACAAGTGTATAATGATTAGGCCTACAGAAAACAGAAGACTTCATATAATTCATCATTAACTTGATAATTACTCCCCCAAATCTTTACAATACTAAAGACAAAGAATTATGGATATATAGAGTTATAAATCTTATGAAGAAGAATATATATATTCATCCATTTTTATTCGTAAGATGTTATTAACATAGAATTTATAGGACATATAAATCAAACGATTAACATTAATTATAATACAGAAAAATTTCAAGTTAATATCTATACATGTTTAATTGATAGTATGAACAATAAATTTATTTGATACTGTACGTATAGTAATTGCGTTTCTAGATAAAACATAATAGTAAGTACAATTGATTAAATATATAACATTGTTTACATAAAGAACACATATGTTTCAGCCAAGAATCAGTTTAAATACAATGACGAATAAATTCATTCCTACGAGAGGCACTGAAATAAAAGAAAAGACAACAATTACAAATATATTAAAAACTATATTCTGAGTTTAAAATATGTATCGGACGTATTTAGTCTTCTAACCGAAGACAATATCAACTTAGCATATCATGATATACTTGCACAAATAAAATGTATATATTTAATATCTAATAGCTATTCAATTATAATTATGATTAAAATATTATACTAATTATGCAATCAATTTATAACATTTTCATTGAAATTTTAGGATAATTGATTTTATAAAATTCTAAAGAAAACATTACCAGCTGTAGTAAACATTTGACTAACTATGTTTCTGAAGCAGATATTTTGATTATATCATATTTCTTTGCTGCTGCAATATGTCGAAAATTACCTTATTGTAGCAAGGTATTTGTAGAATTTATTTGCTTTTCTATTTGAAACGTTTCCATTTCCATTATTTTTTGTGTTTTCGTTTTTTAAAATGCTCAAGTTCGAAATTTTTTCAGCCTGTGCTTTTTTATCTCTTCGAATAAAGCTGCTCTGTACTTCTGCGAAGTCTCTCTAAATGACAAAATCATTTAATTAGTAACTGCAATTGCCAAAGGATCTCTACCAGCTGCATTAATTTAATTGTATCATTTACAAAGCGAATACCAATAACAGATAACTGAGAAATGGAACACCATCAATCTGCAACAAGTTGTTTATTGAAACTGAAGCCTCTCTCTGGGTAACCATTTCCATGTGATAAAATGATAATACATTGGACACATTTGGAAAGCGAACAAATCCAGCAGATGTTTTTAATTCAGAACACTATACCAGTAGACATCAAGATCAGAAGTATTTGATGGAAGATCGTTCTGCTGAAAAAGTATGGTTATCTAGGAATGTATTAATAGATTGTTCAGGAATGATGTGTGCACCTTTTGAGTGAAATGACTGGTTCTTCTGGCAGAAATTATACACCAAGCTGAATTACTTGAACATAGTAGAACATGCCATTTCTTGATAGTAAGATGGCGCTTTACAACACAAGCAGTTATGAATAATGCAGCATAGTTTGAAAACGATTCTTTGAGGGTAAGGTTACCAATGAAGCTTGCGGATACTGAAGATTGTCATGGAATTCGAGAAATATAACAGGCACAGCAATATAAAATACGTTGGAGAGACCGCATATTTTTCGTAGTCTAATTTGGCAATGTCTTCATCAATAAAATCCCGAATTTTATAAGCAGTTTTAATAAAGAAAAATATGATTTACACAGATTTGCTATATGATCTTGAAAAGTTAACGAACTATCAAAGATAACTCCAAGGGAGTTAACTGTTGTGGATATAGAAATGGTTTCATCGTTTAGAGTCAAATCTTGAAAAATTTGAGATTTTAATTTGTTTCGGGTGACTGATATGAATATCTTGGTTTTATCTGGGTTTAATTTTAGCATATTGGTTTTGAACCACTCTTTGAGGTGCTCTGCGCACAATTTTAAAGATTCAATTTCTGTTATGCTATTACTACCATAGGAGACATAAAGGGATGTATCGTCGGCATAAATGCATGGTATGGTTAACACTGAACGAGTTGATGATGCCATATACTGGCAATGTACAAAAACTATATAACACTGGACGAAAGACAGATCCCTGAGGAACACCATATAATAAAGGATGATAAGAAAATATGTATTAGTCAACCTTGACAGCCTGAGTTCTGCCATGAAAGTATAAGTCAAACCAGTCCAAAGCAAAGTCAATGATTTTGAAACGATTATGAAGCCTATTTAGTAAAAAGACATGGTCAACTGTATTAAAGGCGGCACTGAGATCCAAGAAGATGACTAATGATAGCTGACCTCTGTCACGAGCATGTGATAAATCGTTGTGAAGGCGGGTTAAAGATGTTTCTGTTAAACTGATTGAGAACATCTTTCAGTCGTTGGACAACTATGCGTTCGATCAATTTAGATAAGAAAGTAAGACCAGCGACAGGCATGTTGTTTTTTTAGATCCTTTTCAAGGGTTGATTTCTTCAGAAGGGGTAATAATGGGTCTTTTTACAGTAGATGGAAAAGTACCCGATTGTAGAGATAGATTACAAATGCGACGAATAATTAGTGCAAGTATTGTGCGGAGTTTCTTGACTAGCCAAGAAGGGGCAGTGTCAAGGCTACAGGTCTTTGGATATATACTTGACAGCGGTTTTTCAATTTCATCAGAAGTGACTATTGGAAATGTCGAAAATAAAACATTACTATACGGAACCTCATTAGTTGAACAAGAAGGATGAAAACTCTTTCTGATGATGTTAATCTTATCAATAAAAAATATGAAAAACTGATCTGCACATCCACTAGAAGGTTCAATAGGGGAGGAAATACAGTAGTTTTTTAAGGTGTAGAAGTAATTTAAGAGACGACCAAAGGGATCTAGTCTACTGTCTTATTTTTTGAAAACAATGTAATCTGTAAAAAACGTACGTTTAGTGGATAAAATAAGAAAATATACATCATTCCGTTTCTAAATGAGTTTCTAATGTTGGTTGATAATGCCTTAGGTTAAAAACCGAAATATATTCTAATAGTATTCTATTATAACTTCTAATTCACATTAATTATTTAAATACAAGACGACTAATCGAATGAATTTCTAGCAAAGTTACATTTATTAATTCAATAATAATATGAACAATACATTTATAAAAATACTAATTGTTAGGATTTATAAAATTACTAAATTTGATGTGTTTCAGTTGTAGCAAATTTAATTTACCTCGCATGACTGTTCGAATTGATTTAATAAGATTATAAATTTGAGTTTTCATGCCGGGCTGTTCACCAAATCCTTGCTGGTCCATACTCCATCCAACTGCAAAGAGGAAACATGATTTTTTAACAAAAATGTTTACATATAATATAGATATCAGAACTGAGAAAATTGCATAAAATGTTACAAAAAATTATATAATATGAAGAATATAATAGTAAATTCACATTTTGGACCTGACAATAATCTTGCATATTAAAATGATCGTATATAGCATTTTAATTTTAATTTTATGTTATTCAATTGAATAATTGCTACAATTATGACTGGGTATTAAGATGGCCAACCAAATCTTTTTATATACATAAAGTAGGTAAAAACCCTTTATATTTCTCATTCAATACATTTCAGTACAAGAATATTGAGTGATAGTATTTATGAAACCTGCCTGGGAATTCAGGGTGACAAATACAATAAAAAGATTATGATGTGGGTATGGTGTAATTAAAAGAGGTAAGTGTATATGAGATAAGAATAAAAATGAACATATTTTGGACCAGCTAGATAAAGAATTTACACGTGATGAAATCCATTTGGCAGTGGGTAGAAAAGACTTTGGTCCAAAACATTTGTGGGAAGACAATAATATAAAAACGTCAAAACTCAGGGTTTAATATGTCTAAATATATTATACTACATCTGTGATTAAAAAACTTAAACATGATATGACGGACATACCATATCTTAAAAAACTATAAGAAAATGATGACAATCAAATGAATAATTGACACAAAATGCAAGTTTTGGTACCTTCTAAACCCATATTTTAACAAAGAAGTCTTGTTACAGGAAAAGTATAATTAAACTCTTTTTATGAAATTTTTATACAAATATTATTTGTACACTCTAGTGTTGAAAATCCACATTGAGAAAAATCCATATAAATAGTAGTCAGAGCAATAAAAGACCAACATTTAGGTATCTATAAAAAAAGTAAGATATGTGTATATATATATATATACTTTTTTGGTGAATAATGTCATTTTTGATGAACTTATTTCAAATCCGTTAGAGGCCACTTTCTATCTTGGAATAGTTTCTGTGGATAAACGATTTTTAATGTCATCACTTGTATAACACCACGAAAACAAAAAAACCTTATTAAAGCAGATTTATTAAAATTGTAAATAATGTTCTATATAATTTGATGTGCTGAATTCAAATCTACCAGAGGTCACTTACAAAATAGTTAGCATGTTTAATTATTCATTGTGAGGATGTTATCATCTACCTCTATTAGTAATTATGAATCAAAAATATATTTGTTGTTAAAACTCTTTAAAAATATTATCTAAACAGTAATAAAAATTGTTTTTGTGTAAGTACAATATGAGATATCAATCAAAATAATAGGTGTATAATATATATAACAAAAAGTAAGTAACAAATTGTGACTCAATATCTACCAATTCAGAAATATTGAGATTCAAACATTTATCTTTACATTTACAGAATTTTATACAAATGCGCGCTGTTTATTATACAGGAACAATGTGCTGTATTACAGGTTTTACATGAATAGTTAATTAAATTCATTACTTCAACAGAGACAAGCAGTTGGTTGATCAGATAATATTGTGGTACCAGATAACATTGAAAATGTTTGTTTATTTATTCTGGCTAAATTATTCATAACGATTTTATTAAAATTATCTTCACATTGATTTCAAAAGTTAAATGAACATAAACAGAATAAGTATGAATAATTTGACCAGAATAAATGTTAATTATTTATCATTAGAATGATGATTGATGTCAAAAATATCAATCCACGTTGATAAAGCATTTAGAATACTTTCTATATCTGCAGAATAGTTATTGTAATGTTATGGAATTCTTCAGAATTTTTATCTCCACCATCCACTGATCCTCTTGATTTTGTATGTGACATTTTTCCATGTAAACTGGTACAACAATATTATATGGTCAACCAACTGCCTGCTCCAGTTCAAGTAATGAATCTAATTAACTGTTCATGTATAATTGTAATAAAACACAATGTTCCTTTAAAAAAAATTAAAAATGCCAAGGAGAAATTTATGAATCCTAATAATGTTGAATTGGTTGATATTGAGTGACAATTTGTTACTCAATTTTTGTTAATTGTTGTACATCTATATATACATTAAATAACTATGATTTTTATTGATACCTCATAGTGTACTTGCACAAAAAGAAGTTATTTATTTGATTTTTATCATAGAGTATATGATATTCTACAATAATCTTTTTAACAACAAAACATGTTTTTTCCATTCATAATTACTAATAGAGGTAGATGATAATGTCATCAACATAAATAATCAAAAATGCTAACTAGATTTTAATTCAGCACATCAAATTATATAGAAAACAATTGAAAATCAAATAATTATATCTACTGTAATCGTTTAAAAAAATTTGTGATGTTATGAATGTGATGATGTCATCAATCACTTATTCAGAAAAACGCTACTAAGATAGAAAGTGGCCTCCAATGGATTTGCAATAAGCACATCAAATTACATAGGAATCCACAAAAAAATGTATATCCCAAAACAAGGTTCACCATCCTATTGCTTGAACTACAGTGATAAATTTCATGTCAATGTTGTTACAATATAGTGATTAGATATATTGTTGAATAGTACAATTTTAACTAAGCTGTAACTAAAAAATTAAGTTTTTAAATTACATGAAGTTAATTTATTATATTAATTACTATATTAACTGTAATACCATCTAACTATCTTCTTAATTGGAATAATTTTAAAAAATTGACTTAAGCCTATTTTAGCTACAAGTGTGCAAATTAAATAATAGATCAGCAATGCCTGCAGGTATATGCACCATATGCATTTGCATATAGTATTTTAAGAAAATACCACCCCTGACTAAAATTTGTGCCCCTTAACCATTAGCTATGTTATTTTGTGATTGTCATTATGATTCATATATATTATTTTTTAGAATTACATATTTATGGAATACTTAAATATGTTAACTTAATTTAAAAACTAATGTTATTTAATGATGCAGTAAAATAAAAATGATATGCAGCAAAATATATTTGTCAAAAAAGCTTATAAATTAGTAATTTTTGTTTAAAAATATATAATGTAGGTCTATAACATAAATAATATAACATTAATTTTAATATAATTATTCATTTGCATATAGGTATTTACTATGTGTTAAATATATATATATATATGATTTAGCTGCATTCATATTTAAAGATATTGATTTATATAAAGCTATGTATGATAAGTTAATTATATAACATTTTGTTGTTTTAATAATAAAGTTTTAGTTTTATATAATGTTGATTATGTCATATGAGTTAATTATAAAATAATTATAGAAATAAGTAATTATGTAAATTAATATATAAATATTTTATAAAAAATATGCATTTATTTTATAATTATAATAATAAAATATTTTAAGGTATTAATGTATGCTAGTATATTATAGCTTATAAATTATGAACTGGAATTAAAATTTATTAATTTTTAATAATAAGATTTAAAAACTTAAATAAATTCTTGAGTTTTATTAAAAAGTAATAGTAAATAAATTATGAACCATTAACAATAATTTTAGAACTAGGGGCCTGGAACCAAAATAATTTTGGACTAGGGCCATAAAAATATCATGAAGTTGAAATATTTTTTCAGAGTTAAAAATGAGGAAAAACATATTGTATATTTTAAAATTAATAAAGTGTTAGGTGGTGTATCTGAACAATAGCACTTAGGCTGCTGGCCCTTGATTGGTTGTACTAATATACCTATAGTATTGTATACTGTATCCTATACATAGATGATATATATAACGGTTGTACAGGGCACAATAAATGATCACACTAGCTCAGCTGGTTCTCTCTCACTTACAACAATACAACATTAGGCATGGAGGATTTCTGATTTATTCCCATGCTTAGCATGGATCCTACATTAAGGGGGGAGGGGTTTTTGAATGTCTTGTTAAGGTATGGATAGCATGTAAATTATTAAAATAAAACTATTTATTTCTCATTCTTACTAAGTAATTATCTTAGTATTTAAATATAATGGAAAATGCTTTAATTTATTTTAAATGTTATTTAAACAAGAGTGCAGATTATTGCAATATACTATTAATAATAATTTTACTCAGTGTATTATTTTGTACATACAGGTTTACAACACATACTTTTGAGTTATCATAAAATATATATTAAACCAACTATCATAAATCAATTAATAGATGATAGTACCATAATATGTATTTTTATGTATTAGCATTATAATATGCACAAAATTACAAAACAGATATGTATGTATACACAAAATTAAAATAATAATATGCATTAGTCTATGTTTTTGCCTACAATATAAAAATTAACTTTGATTACATAATTGTATATATTAGGAACACATACATTATCAGAATAATATTAGGAGTAACATAACACTTTGTCACACAATCAAAATAACCTTCTTACCCTCAAGCATAACATAATTAAAGTGAATGGTTCCTTATAGAAGAGTCTGTTTATAACTGTTAGTTTTAATAAACATATAGGCATAATTTGTTTAAGTAGATACATATTATAATGTTTGCTACTGGTTTTAAAATGTCCAAAAATGTGGATATTATAACTTTTTATTGTTTATCTGAAAAAGAAATTGATTAAAATCTTATACTAAGGGAGGGGGGAAAGTAGGTCTAAGCTTAGTGTGAGATGCACACTAAGTATGGATACTATCAAAAATCTACCATACCTTATATTAATATAAAAAATCATAAAATGTTAAATGAGTCTGTTGGATCCAGAAAATCAAAGTATAACTATGTCTATTAAGGTAATCTGATAAGTCATTTTGCAGCAATGTATAGACTTTATACAGGCCAGTACAGCATCTATGCATGCAGCATTTATTATGAATAAAACAATTTAATTTATATTATTAAGATTATATCAAAATAGTTGCCCTTTTCTAACAAACATGGGTGATCCCATATTTATATATTTGTAAACTTATAAAATTCTAATAATTTTACCCATGCAATTATTGTACATCAAGAAAACTTTATTGATCCTCATAATGCAGATGTTCATATGTAAAGGTTGAGAACATGTGGTAATTTAATACTTGTGATGCACTCTTTGTTTCTTATTTGCATAAATTTGTGTGGCAGAATTCACTTCCTGATGAAACTATAAGTTTTGGTTGTCACTATGTTGGGAGAATCTCGGCACCTAATGGATTTGCATATATTGCGAGAATGATTTTCTCGGCACCTAACGATTTTGTTTAAGTGCCGAGAATCATTCTCGCAATATATGCAAATCCATTAGGTGTCGAGATTCTCGCAATGTAGTGACAACAATCGTAATTTATAATTTGCGAGAATCTCGGCATTTAAACAAGATTGTTAGGTGCCGAGAACCTAACGATTTTGTTTATATGCCGAGAATTTGACTCTCAACCATATGTGACATGTATATGTCTGGAACGAAACCTTTATTGCATAAAATAGATATTTTTGCATAATTATGATTTTTAATTATGATTTCCGTGATTTTTACGCAACAATTGTTTACATAAATTAGGTAAATAAGGAAATCTACGTTTTATAAAAATAAGTCAATAATTAATTACGTTAATTTAATGTAAACTTAATATAACTTTTTACTGATATTGATGC
>JAUZND010001070.1:0-12527 GCA_034780555.1 Coelogynopora nodosa | reverse complement strand
TCAATAATCAGTGTAATAATCAATAATCAGTGTAATAATCAATAATCAGTGTAATAATCAATAATCAGTGTAATAATCAATAATCAGTGTAATAATAAATATACCCACAGATTTACAGCTGTCATCAAATCCGCTTTAATTCAATTTTGTAATATTTGTTTCATCCGGAAATTATACACAATTTCTTTCTCTTCTTTAAAAATTACTATATCGATTGAACCATAGCCAATCAAAGATGAATAATAGTATAAGTGTATTTACTTGCAAGAATAATAACTAAACAACTGGTTAGGGAACAAATAATTAGAATATTTAAATAACTAAAAAAAGTATAACAAAATTTAAATGCCACTCAGACTAATTTATAATTATGATAATTTTAGACATATACGTGGTTTTGTTTTAAATAATGTTATTTAAAGTGTGACTCGTTTCGTCGAATGACTTTACGGAACACAATTATACTGAAGTAATTTTAATAAATTAAACAACATCAAAATGATGAATTATATATTTTGTATGTATAACATCTATAATCAAACCAATGATGTCATTACAATCAAAAACTGATTTCTGTAGGATAAAATCATATAAAATAAATTGTATAAATTAGAATCCATTTTTAATTTAAATTAAAAGTACTTATTATTTCTTTTTTGTACGACAAACGGTTAATGAAATATGAAACACTCATGGAAAACATTTTTAAAGATTCTAGCGATGTATACATTTGATGTAACGAATGGAAACTATCAAAAGACACTTCTTTGTACAAGCTATTAAAATGGCGTACAGATTGTCTTTATATGTGATACACTGTAGTTTTTGAGTGAAGAAGAAGCAGAAAAGGAATAATTTTATGATGCAATAATAGTCAATTTTGAATCTTCATAAAATTAAACTTAGTTTTCATGAATAATATGTTTGTAGCAATTTATATATTTATATTTAAAAAACTCAATAATGTAATTGTGGAACCTTGAAAAATGCTTCTAATCCTTACTTAAATTTCAGAATGTGCAATACAAATAAATTTCCTCCAACATAGGGGCAATTTACAGAATGGAACAAAAGTAACGGAGTGCATGAAATATAAGCATATAATGTATATATATTTATATATTTATATATATATATATATATATATATATACTGCCACATAATCACTTTATGTATGACACCACTTCATAATATTCATTAAAAAACTCGTTTCTTTTTTAATACACACCTTTTTTGTAGAATTTATTAAATGTAAGATTAATACTTTGACATTTATTGTGTACAGGACTATTTCAGTATATGTTTAGTAAATAAAGAACAAAAAGTTGCGTATATTTCGCATAGGATGACTCCTTTTTATGTTGAATGTATCAATTTTGTAAAAATAGACAAATCGGTAATAATATCAATATAAAATAGTATTACTGTAAATAAAAAGCTATATTATGTATAAAACACGGTTATTATACATATTGTAATCAATACAGATTAACAAATATTTATTCTTCGTGTGATATGAATGTAAACTAATATGACACAGTAAAATATTATATATATATATATGTATAATAACCTAAAAGAATGTTATTGCTCAAACTATTATAGTAATAATTATAAATAATTAAATAATATACGATTTATTGAGAAAATCAGAAGTACCTGGGTTTAGTTTGAACATTAATTAATCAGATTTGTGATTCAATTGAATTAATTGTAAACTAGAAGAACAGCGCCGCATCATTTGTTTCAAAAATAAATTTATTTCTCATTTATTTTCAAAAAATAAACAATCGAACTATTTTTATATATCCATAACACAATACATACTAAAGCAATAGCTATTTTAGGGTGCTATACATGCTTGATACTCCTTATATGTACCCTTCGCATCATTCGATTCTTTTTTATTTATAGATAAATATTAATTTAGCACGTGTACATTAATTGTGTTATCCCAAATATATAGATTTGAATGTATTGTGTTTTTCTTTGATAGATATACACATATATATAGTATCACTAATTTGTCTCTAATCATGAACTTGTACATTAAATATAAAAATAGGTCTTTCTAATTGAATTATTCGAAAAATATTTTTTACATTTTTTTATTGGAGTTTTAAGCCACAAAAACTTATGATTTTATTTAAGCGCTAAATATATTCTAGTTGACAACTTATTGTTTTATATTAATTTCAATTTTTTTTGTAAAATGTACAAAAAAATAAGAAAATGACATGATTATATTTTATTCTTTAAAAAGGTTGACTTCGATTTAATTACTTTAGTTATCATTATAAATCGAATATATAGAAACAATTAAGATTATGAAAAACAGTGTATTTTTTGGTATATTTATTGCATAAAAACATCCATTTGTATAATACGTAACATTTTACAATAACGTCAAAGAATCACCCCCAACAGTTTAGGACTAAAATTAATCGTAGAATGTGTTAAAGCATAAAATAAGGCATGCTCTATTGTACAATAAAATGATATTTTTGGGTTTGCATTTGTCAACATTTTAAGCTGATCCTAATTGCATATAGTGCTTGAATCAGGCTGTTATCTTGTACCCCCAATACCCTGTGGTAGTTCAGAACAAATTCGTATTATTGTCCGGCGTGTAAAGATCATCTCACAACAGAACCTCATTAATAACTTCATAATGAATCTGTATGTTTGAATTGTATTGATTTAAATTATCGATTATATTTACGGTAGGTTATACTATCGATTATATTTATCTAATATGGATCAATAAATAATTTATTCAAACTTCACAGTCATCTTTCTAACTGTATAATTATTTTGATACAAATAATCTGATGCAAATGGGGAAAATATCTCTCCGCTTTGCTTACACCGCATATGTATATGTATCAGAAAATTCGAATATTGATCTAGATTGCACAGGTTAACATTTGATAAGTAGTCAGTTGTGTCTTTAATTTAGTATAAACAGCACATGATTTAAATCATCTACTTACTTTGTTTTGATATAACAGTGTGTATATATATATATATATAACTTATTTCGTAATTTCGGTCTAAGTTTTCAATTATTTGAGTTTATAATAACATTAATTATGCAGGTTTAGTTAGTTCCCTTTTTAATTTTTAAACAATAATTATCATTTCAAAAAACATGTTTTATTAGTCACAGGCAAATGCAAACATTCAAGCTTGTACAGCTGTTCATATAAGCGTAGCGTGGACTTGATAACTATCGTAACAAATAATATTTTCGGCGGCTGCGTATAACATTATTTAAACTGCGATCTTTTCCTGACGTTGTAATTAAGGACAATAGATAATAAATTATAAAATATTATTTAAATATTATGTAAATATATAATTATTATTATAAATATAATAATTAATATACACGAACAAAAATTATACAAAAACTATAAAATGAACATTTTAAACTTAAGTTACCTAGTCACAACTAAATTATGAAGAATAATGACTAGATCTTAAGAATATTTAAGAATATCCGTTATAGTTACTTTCAGGGGCGAATCTACTATTCTTCTTATGGGGGAGGGGCACAACCCCTGCAATGGACCTTAAATCACATAAGGCTAGAATTTAATACACTATTCATCAAAACCCATAGCAATAGGCGAAAGTCCTTCTTATGAAGATATGAACACGATATCTGCATCATTTTGCTTTTATTCCAATATAATTATTTAGTGTTTATTATAAGCAAATTATATAATATTGTGATTTCTATACCAAAGCACACTTAAAGTTTAGTAGAAAAATCAAAGGATCTATATTTGCACATCGGACTATTTTATTTTGTGGAAATGAGAATAAAATAATAATATTAATAATATAAAAATAATTCGTTACTTTTTGGTTAATCGATAAGTGTATATTTTTCTTTTTACTATATTAAGAACTTATGGAACTTCAAATGAAGCATACAACGTCCACTTTTTGTAAATAATGGTGGCTTGAGGTTACAAAACAGTCCCCATCTATGTTATAAAAGAAACTACAAATTATATATATATATATATATATTGTATGTAGATATTACAAACCTTTTAGCCACATCTGAAAATCCTTCACCGTCAGCAGCATTCTTGTTTTCCAGAAGAACCTCAAATGTATCCGCAATATCATTGACGGTGACACCACTGACATATCCATCATCCACTTTCATGATTTGGTCCATCGAATTAACGGCATATAGCACCTGAAACGCACTCAGCTTCCCCGCGTGTTCTCTGGCGGTTTCTCGCAACTCGCCGGCTTTTTGTCTGGCATTGCCTGCATTTGAGCAACACAGACATAACAAAGTAACCAACATATTTTTGAAAAGGATAAAACGTGACACTTTTAAATTATGATAAACATTAAGTTATTAAGTGAGTATAATTGACATGTCACAATAAATGTATGTGAGAAAATACGTATGTACAATGTATACAAACGCGATAAAGTTGTCATACAAATAACTCTAGCCGTTGAAACATTTGTTTATTAATATAATCAAATAAATGTAATGCATTCTACTCTTTCTAATCAAATGAATATGGCGCGAATCATAATAGTGTCATGCGTTTCAATGTTTGCAAATGAAAATATCATTATACTATTTTCCTGGGATATATATACATTTTAATTATAATAAATATATATGTAAATGTAGTCGTCGTTGAACTGCACTAACACAACGCAATAGCCAAAATCACGGGTTGTGTTAAAAAAGTAACATTTTTAATTTCAATTTTGCCAAGTTCAGAAAAATTAATATCTAATTAATTATTTATATATTTTCTTAAATATTTGTTTAAATTTAAGTAAATATACTTTTGGAAGTTGACTCATTGTTTCAAAAACTTTTGAACAAATAAATTGATTAACATGCTATCGAAATTATAATATATAACAAAAACAAAAATATAAAATTATATTAATATACAATAGTATGTAACTGCCAATGTAATAAGTTTTTTAAATTATTTTTTAACCAAATTAAATGTAGTTTTATATTCTTCCTTCTATGAAAACTTATCAACGAGTTTTGAAAATGGTTATGTAACAAGCAACACATTTAAGTAGAATATACGAATTTGTTTGGTAGCTTTGACGGCGTAAATATTTTCATGGTTCAAAATCAGGTTATTTATTATATAAAAGCGGGAAATATTTATATATAAAGAACAACTTAGATAACATTATAAAGTGTAGTTGAGACTATGAGATGTCCTATATGGCATATTTTAAATTAGTTTTTAATTAACTGATGAATTATCTCACTTTTTTTTATCGATTTAGATATCTCGATAAATGTCTGATCAATAGCATTTGGATCCGCGCACTTGGAGTTATCCGGTTTTTCCCATTGCCCCTTAGTACTGTAATAAAAGAGCATAATATCTAAAATATTGTTAATATCATATATCGCTGTTTTTAAGCGATATATGCGCTTAAAATCCATGTCATGTATAAATGCTATACAATATATTTTGTAATGAATGACAAACCTGAATAAGTCTTGAATATGACTATATCACGACTTTCTTTCAAGAAATTACATTTTATACCATATTGGTAATATTGGTATACATTATATGCTAATTACAACAATATCTAGTTCTACTAACCATAACAAAAGCACTGACTTGTGTTTCCTATATCACTTGGTCTATTCTTTGTCATTAATTGTCCTCATGTTGGCTCCGAATTAGCAGGTATCCCTGGCTTGACCCACCACCTGATCATGTTGTATAGGCCAGCTTTATTGTGAACTATATGAATGCTCAGATAAAAATACTTTTTAGAATCAATTTTCCGTACTTATATTTTCCTATTTCCGCCATAATTTATAAGATAGCCTTTATTGATTATCATTGATTATTGGTTATTACTGGCTATTGATTACAAAATGTATTGTAGTATTCGTTCATTATATGGATTTTATTATTGTAATATTTCTTAAGTTTTAGTGTCCCATGTATTGTATTCTCGACTTTAGAAATTATTACAGACGTCCAGAAGATATATTTCCATTTTTTGAAAGGTTGAAATAACTAGGTGATTGTTCAATTGATTCCTTAGGGTTCTTTTTTCCTTAATTAGTTTTTTTAAATTGTTTACAATTTTAAACTATTACAGTTTAAGTAATCGACAGGTCTTGAAGGTTAAGAGTAACATCTAAGTAAGAAATGCAAGCTTCAATTCACCGAGGAACTGTGTTAGATATTACCACGTAACAAATTAGGTGCTTATAGTTAAGTTATATATTTACCACTTTCTTGTCATGAAGCTTTTCTTCCCTGACGAACAAGGTATTTTAGCAATGTGTAAATTTTGTGTTTTTGGCCACAGTGTCGTCACTCCACCGTTGACATCATCCATCACTTCCTCAGTTGGGCACGTGCTAAAATCTGTCAACATTGTTTGATAAATAGTGTCTTTTAAAAAAATTAAATAGCAGTTTCTAAATGTGTTCAAAACACTCAATTTATCAATACACTCAGTTCAGTTTACTAATACTATATCAGCGTAATTTGGAAAAAATTGTTTTGGCATATGCAATGGCATGATATGTAAGATTGCACTAGACATTTTATTTCAGTAATTTACAGTAAGTTACAAATCAAACATATTTATGTCTATCAGTGGTTAATGATGATGCAGACGTAAAAAAAACAATTAATGTTATTACAATGTACAATAAATCGATAGTTTTTACCACTTACGCACAATATATAATTACTAATGATAATAATTGAAATGATAATGTTAAATTGTTTATAGTTTTTTTCTTTTGGAATGGAATACAGAAAAATGACATAAAAGTTTGTTCAAATATCAGTTAGTAAAACATTGTGCCAGTTTATGTTAACCATTTAGCATAATTCAGACATTGCAACAACAATTTATAATATAAGTATTGGTACAGTAAGCCTACTCACCAAATTAGCATATTACTCACCAAATTAGCATATAACACACCAAATTAGCATATAACACACCAAATTAGCATATTACTCACACAATTAGCATATTACCCACCAAATTAGCATATTACTCACCAAATTGGCATATTACTCACCAAATTGCAATATTACCCACCAAATTGGCATATTACTCACCAAATTGCAATATTACTCACCAAATTAGCATATTACCCACCAAATTAGCATATAACACACCAAATTAGCATATTACACACCAAATTAGCATGCTACTCACCAAATTGGCATATTACTCACCAAATTGCAATATTACTCACCAAATTAGCATATTACTCACCAAATTGCAATATTACTCACCAAATTAGCATATTATTTACCAAATTAGCATATTACTCACCAAATTCACAAATAGGAACCGCTATTTTAGCCCCACATGATACGGTTCTCCACATGCCTACACTTTCACCTTCCATGTAAACACAGAGTGGGCCAATTATTTCATCCATGACGGCCCTCTTTCTCTCATCCAACCTCACACCTGTTTGAAAACATTTAGAACACTTTACTTAATATTTAACCAAATATATATGTATTTATATATTAAAACAAATTGATTAAATTTGGATGATATATTGAAATTGGAAATTAACAATTACTATTGTCCTCAACAATATTTATAATAGTTATTCATTTTTGATTATATATTTAAACTGTTCCATACATTAATGATGCGCATAAGCTTGCTACCATATCTAATTTCCTATATGCTTTTCTTCCGAACTGATGCGGAACAAACAAATGAGAGGCTTTTAAATTCTGTAATGAAGACAATATCTTATAGCCTATATGCTCTTAAAAGTGGGTAACTTTTGCAATCTAAAGAAGCGCTATATATATGTTACTTACAGAAGACTTGCTCTGTTTGCCTTGGGAGCATCTTTGCATGAAATCTAAATAGTTACATTTACAATTCCAATATACTCCAAAATCGTTCAAGAAAAAAAGACTATTTCTTTTGTGAATTCAAAGAACATGATTAAATGTTTACGATTTTGAACGCAAAAATAGAAATACGTAACACTCAGACAAAGAAATACAGTATGATTCAGCGACTTTTAGTGAAACATTTTAAAGTACTATATGTCTTCACTGTATTATAAATGTACTAGATCATTTCAAACAACTTTTGAAGAGTCAGACAATTTTGAAAAAACTTTTGTTATTTTTTAAAACTGTATCTTAATGTTCAGTTATAATATATTATATTATTATACATGAACTGCGTTACATAAGGTTTTTATATGTACTGACTATTACTTTTTAGACAAATATAAAAACCCTAAACATATAAGATGAAGAACGCACAGAGTAATCGTTAGCTACCCCCCCACCCACCACCCCCACCACTACCCCCCCCACTCCCAAACCCCTCTATCTATTAGTTCAGAATTACTACTCTCCGATAATTGAGAATTTTAAATTTATTTAAAATTTACATTAAAACTGATTAATTTTTTTTAAATCAATTAAACAAATGTACCTGTTAATAAAGGCAGATGTAGCCGCAAGTTCCCATATTTGGATATTTGTTTGTACAGCAGGTTCCACTCTGTCGGAGTGCTCTCACTCTTTATCTTCTTCATGTCAATCAAGTCTCCAAACGATTGATAGCAATTTTTCAGGCTATTTGTATACGATCCTGTTCTGAAGTCCACAATGCAAGCGTTACCCTTGTAGTCAAAAGTGTCGAAAGACTTGTACATCTGCGAACAAGTTGGTAAATCGTCTGAAAAAAGGTATTTTCACTTTAAAGCAGTTTTTTCTTTTCAATTCTTTTGATTGAGATTATACTTTAGGAATAAAAGCATGACAATTTCATTGTTAGTTATACTTAACAATAATGGTTTTACGATGCTATTGGCCACCAGTTTATGACGAAATTATTGTTTAATCAATTAATATATAATTATCAATTCGAAAATTATGACATAATAAAAGATTACATACATACATTAAAGGAAAAATTATAATAAAATGTCCCAACAGATGACTGATTTAATACAATATTTTCGTTGGGTAGATATAGAAAGCACCATTACTTTTTTGAGACTAATTAGTAGGAAACACATCGTCATTCACTTAACCCATTTTCTTGACTGCATTATGTAAAGTATGCATATTCCACTCGGAACTCAATATAAAAGTCAATTCTAAAATATATCACAACCGCGATTTGATATTATAAGGCATAGTTAAAAATAGTGGTTTAAATAATATAAATGTTTTTATTGGCAAAAGTGAAAATAAAGATACTTAGCTGTACTAAATTAAAGGGCTATTTATTTGTATGTCAGAAAAAAGAGAAATAAAAAAACAAGAAATCAATATCCTAACAAAGCAAGAAATCATTATCCTAACAAAGCAAGAAATTATTGTACAAGCAAAGCAAAAAATCAGCGTCCTAACAAACAAGAAATCAGTGTACTAGCAAAGCAAGAAATCAGTGTACTAGCAAAGCAAGAAATCAGTGTACTAACAAAGCAAGAAATCAGTGTACTAACAAGCAAGTAATCAGTGTACTAACAAAGCAAGAAATTCGAGTACTAACAAAGCAAGAAATCAGTGTACTAACAAGCAAGAGATCAGTGTACTAACAAAGTAAGAAATCGGAGTTGTAACATAACAAGCAAGAAATCAGTATCCTAACAAAGCAAGAGATCAGTGTACTAACAAAGCAAGAAATCGGAGTTGTAACATAACAAGCAAGAAATCAGTATCCTAACAAAGCAAGAAATCAGTGTACTAACAAAGCAAGAAATCAGTGTACTAACAAAGCAAGAAATCAGAGTTGTAACAAAGCAAGAAACCAGTGTACTAGCAAAGCAAAAAATCAGTGTACTAGAAAAGCAAGAAATCAGTGTACTAACAATGCAAGAAATCAGTGTACTAACAAAGCAAGAAATCAGTGTACTAACAAGCAAGAAATCAATGTAGTAACAAAGCAAGAAATCAGTGTACTAACAAAGCAAGAAATCGGAGTTGTAACAAGCAAGAAATCAGTATCCTAACAAAGCAAGAAATTAGTATACTAACAAAGCAAGAAATCAGTGTACTAACAAAGCAAGAAACCAGTGTAGTAACCAAGCAAGAAATCAGTGTACTAACAAAGCAAGAAATCAGTGTAGTAACGAAGCAAGAAATCAGTGTAGTAACGAAGCAAGAAATCAGTGTAGTAACGAAGCAAGAAATCAGTGTAACTCAGTGTAAATCATTTCTTGAACGAAGTGTGATGTTTTTAATTTTTGTTACAAATGCTGTTCGAAAATAAATGACAGACAATTATTGTTAGCGGTGTTTTTAAAATTATCGAAAGAAAAATTATAATTTTCGGCGGTGTATACTTCGTGAGAAAAAATGGAAAATCTATAATTCCTGAAAATATATTATAGTATTTGTTAAATTGAATAGAAAAATTGCGAATACTAAATGCAAATTTTAAATTTTTTAATTTGCTATTCTAAGACTATTAAGATATGTTATTATAATACGTTTAAAATTTATCAGAAAATTTGTTAAGAGATATTCTTTCTGTGGCTGTTATTTATTGTTGGTATTCTTTCAATGAAGATCGGATAATACTGTAACAGCTAGATGTGAATGAAATCTTATCGATTTCAAAATTATAGGTAAAATATGCTGGAATATGTACTACATTCTTGTAGTAAAACCTAACATCTAAAAATAATACATTATTGATGAATTATATTAATTACATAAAATGTGTTATCATAATGATGTTCGCTATAATTCGCGTATTCTAACCTACATAGATTATTTCTTTGTTATTTTATTTTCATATTTTATTTCACTTGATTTACTTTTAAACATAACAGCCGATTTTGGATGTTTTTATTTCATTTATGAGAATAGCCATCTGAGAATGAAAAAATAATTAAATTTAGTGTTAGCAATTTTTATACTAAATTTAACTAATATAAAAAGTCGATTATTAGAAAATTATTGATTGTTTAGATTTTCTCAGCAATACACCGGTGATATATAAATTTTTGTTTCAATAATCTTAGAATAACTATCTTTTGACTAGGAAAATACAGCAATTTAGTACTTTGTTTTAGTACTTAGTACTAGGTTTTATTGTGATTGTGTCGGTCCGGTGATTTTAAGATCTCTTTGACATAGCTAACATCGGTGTATTTGATGTCTGCTTCAGTATTGTACATTTAAAAGCTTTTTTTGTAAATTGTTTTAAATACGTATGTATGGTTGCATTACTAATCAGATCAGTAACGTTGTTAGTACACTGATTTCTTGCTTTGTTAGTACACTGATTTCTTGCTTTTTTAGTACTCTGATTTTTTGCTTTGCTAGTACACGTATTTCTTGCTTTGTTAGACACTGATTTCTTGCTTTGTTAGCAAACGGATTTCTTGCTTTGCTAGTACATTAATTTCTTGCATTGTTGCTTCACTGATTTCTTGCTTTGTTAGTACACTGATTTCTTGCTTTATTAGTACACTGATTTTCTGCTTTGTTAATACACTGATTTCTTGCTTTGTTAGTACACTGATTTCTTGCTTTGTTAATACACTGATTTCTTGCTTTGTTAGTACACTGATTTATTGCTTTATTAGAACACTGATTTCTTGCTTTGCTAGTACACTGATTTCTTGCTTTGTTAGTACACTGATTTCTTGCTTTGCTAGTACACTGATTTCTTGCTTTGCTAGTACTCTAATTTCTTGTTTTGTTGCTACACTGATTTCTTGCTTTGTTAGTACACTGATTTCTTGCATTGTTAGTACACTGATTTTCTGTTTTGTTAATTCACTTATTTCTTGCATTGTTAGTACACTAATTTCTTGCTTTGTTATTACACTGATTTCTTGCTGTGTTAGTACACAGATTTTTTACTTTGTTAGTACACTGATTTCTTGCTTTGCTAGTACACTGATTACTTGCTTTGTTACTACACTGATTTCTTGCTTTGCTATTACACAGATTTCTTGCTTTGTTACTGTACTGATTTCTTGCTTTGTTAGTACACCGATTTTTTGCTTTGCTAGTACACTTATTTCTTGCTTTGTTAGACACTGATTTCTTGCTTTGTTAGTACACTGATTTCTTGCTTTGTTAGTACATTGATTTCTTGCTTTGTTAGTACACTGATTTCTTGCTTTGTTAGTACGCTGATTTCTTGCTTTGTTACTGTACTGATTTCTTTCTTTGTTAGTACGCTGATTTCTTGCTTTGTTACTGTACTGATTTCTTTCTTTGTTAGTACACTGATTTCTTGCTTTGCTAGTACACTGATTTCTTGCTTTGTTAGTACACCGATTTTTTGCTTTGCTAGTACACTTATTTCTTGCTTTGTTAGTACACTGATTTCTTGCTTTGTTAGGACGCTGATTTCTTGCTTTGTTACTGTACTGATTTCTTTCTTTGTTAGTACACTGATTTATTGCTTTGTTAGTACACTGATTTCTTGCTTTGTTAGTACACTGATTTCTTGCTTTGTTAGTACACTGATTTCTTGCTTTGTTAGTACACTGATTTCTTGCT
>JAUZND010001069.1:0-13722 GCA_034780555.1 Coelogynopora nodosa | reverse complement strand
TCCTGTGTACGTCCTGTGTACGTCCTGTGTACTTCTACCTGTTTCAGACGATGGCTCTTCGTGTTCATGCACTTTCTCTTCTTCTACAACATCATTCTTGGTGTTTTGTCCCTGCTTTTGCGCTTGATAAAGGGAATGGCGCTGGGCTTGTTTTTCATGGGACGGCTGGATTATGCTCTCTTCCCTCGGTTTGTGGAGAAATTTGATTCGCGTGAGTTTTTTAGTTTTCAGTATAATGTATATAAATATAAGTATATAAAAAATAAGTATTTAAAAGTATATAAAAGTATATATAAATATATTTGAAATAAACTGTGATTATGTAATTGGCAATCTTTTCATTATTATTTGTTTAATTTTAGTTGTAATTATGATCAGTTTTGAATAATTGTTAATAATCACTATATTATTTTAGATTGACCTTTTTGTCCTTGTTAACCTCTTTACTATTCTTTCTTTTGATAATTTTCATTAAATCTTTTCACTATTACCTTTCATTCCTCTAATCTTAATATTTAGTAATATTCGACAATTTTTTATGAATTCTTCCTTCATTATAGTTTTCTTCATTTCTTAATATCGTTTACTCCACTCTATTATTTTGCTTTCTCTTCTTTCATCATTAAACTAAAAATTCTTAGCTTTTTACATTTCTTGCTAAATTTTGGTATTTCATTATATTTTTTTTTGTTATAATTATTTTAACTTTTTAGATTACTTTTCTTACTGTTTGTTAACAATTCTCATTTCCATTCTTGCTATAAACATCTTACTTTCTTTCCATTCGTCACTTCTTTTGCACTGTTCTCCACTTTTTCCTACCATCACAAGTCCTTCTTTACACGCCTTACCTTTTTAACCTTTTTATAACCTTTTCTAGTGTTCATGACTTCTTTTAGTCTTAAAGCTTTCAAGTAGGCTAGTTTATTATGATTTCTTTCAATGGTGCCTAATGCCTCCTACAGCTATGCGTATCTACCTTCAACTATATATAGTACTATCAATTTTACCGTCTTCTTACAGCATGTAATAGTTTTCTACATCTCCAACTTGCTCCCGTGCAGCTTCCTTGCACATTCTATCGCACAAATTCTTCTTTGTCTATGGAGATGTTAACAGCCTCCAGTAGTAGCTTCTGATTCCATTTGAAGAATGACTCGTTCTTCCCGCCTCCCTCAGCCTACTCCTACTATCTCAGCTACCTCTACATCCAACATCTCCACACCAACTCCATCCTCGTCGCCTTCGTCGAGAGCTTCACTCAACCGGCGCAGATCATTCAGCTCGACTCGCTCGGCAACCTCAAACAGCTCTCCTTCAGCCACGGAAAAGGTGGCGGGGGGAAGGGAAAGTTGATGATCAATGCTCCCGCCGACAAGGTCAAGGAGAACGGGATTGAGTTGACGTCGGAAGTCGGTT
This sequence comes from Coelogynopora nodosa, assembly GCA_034780555.1. NCBI lineage: Eukaryota > Metazoa > Platyhelminthes > Proseriata > Coelogynoporidae > Coelogynopora > Coelogynopora nodosa. The sequence goes on along the minus strand of JAUZND010001069.1, from coordinate 12,303 downwards.
CCGATGATGCTGCTGTTGACGACCCGATTTTGCGGCGGAAACGTGCGATTACCCGGTGGAAGCTGGCCTATACCCTCTTCTGGAACCACGGTATTCGGAGTGTGAGGAAGAAGGTGCTCCAGGATCAACGTGAGAAGTTGGCTAGGTTCAGTGAAAATTTGCGTAAGTTCTTTGCTGAGAATTGTTGGAATTTAATATGTAATGCGGGTTTTTTTTGTGTTTCTACTTTTCAAGCAAATATGGGTCGTATATTGTCAAAAGTACAGAATAGCCTTTGTTTATATTGTACACCAACGATTATTTTCTACAGAGATTGTATAATTTTATTCATTATTTATTTTGAGTAAAACATGGTTGCCATCACGGCAGGATTTTACCATTTTTTATCAGATCTTCTACAGGTTTTATATATTTCAGAACAACAGAATTTCGCCCTCTGTGCGATATTTTCATAAAGACATTTTCAGGATGACACCAAATTTAGTCTACTATGGCAACCTGGAATATAAATACAATTTCTATATATATATATTTTTTTTAATTACCAATGGTTTTTTTATAATGTTTTTATTTTGTGATTTGTGGGATTTATATGAATTGTACATATATGTAATATAGTTTTTTGTTGCTTTACCTTGGTTTTCCATTTTGTATAGGAAAATATAGTCGGGATAAAGTCGGGATTAAAAATTTTCGAGTAAGATGGCAACTATGGTAAAAATGTATTACTGGTATATTAAAGTTGTTTTGGGCAACTTCTCTGTGTATAGGTAGCATCCTTTTTTAGCTGCCGCTTTAATTTTAATTGTAAGTTTAACGCGGAACCATTTTGTCGGGATACTTTCAAATACCTGCTGATCATTGCAGATGAAATGAACAAGACTGATCCATCTGCAAAGTGTGAGTAATGCTATACTGTCATGTAACGGTGAAATGGTTTAGTATCCATAGCAATTTGATCTTTTCATATATAGCAAACGTCTTTCTCAGCTGGAATGCTTGTTGAGTCTTTACATATTTTTTATTAAATGTGTTCTTAAGACAACACATTGTTATATGATCTAGTTTTCCTCTGATGCATGCTACGGTTAGAGAAATATAGTGTCTGCTTCAATATACTTGAATGCCTATTGTAAGTATGCTGTACCCTCCAGCGCTAAACGACGCGATTGTATATAATGTACTGTGAGATCAAAGCACACGGAGTGTTCTCGATCAAAAGTATAACTGGAATATATATATATATAATACTATAGCCTTCAATGTACGGCCTTTTCAACCTCACGTGTATTTTTGTGGACGACATCCGTTATTAGGACCGTTCATTGAAGAGAGTATTGGCTTCAGCATTTGTAGCCATTCATAATGTATTTGATACAGCTGCATGAAACGTTGATCATATATTTCAACCACTTTTTCAGTGCGACATATTACGGCGATGACAGCTGGTAAAGAGTCTCAACTGAGTCTGACACAGTTTTCTTATTTCCTCATTTCTTTGTCACCCTGTACACTTAGTATTGATTATAACATACGTCACGCCTATATCGTGTTGCTGTTCTATCCCTCTCTATATATTTTAATGTTAGTTTTATATCGTATATATTTATGATACTTGCATGGCGGGCGTGACATTAATATACCTCCAATATTTGCAGAGTCCAAATTTAGAAAAGACGTTTATAAAAATATTGCATTTTTGCTGCAGACTCCTACGCATATTTTTTACAAATAATTTTCAACCTTCAGTGTAACAGTTTGCAAAAATGCAATACAGTTTTATAAATAATGTTTTTCAAACCTATGATATAGAATATTAACTCGACTGTAAATGGGTTTAGCATACTATTTGTTCTACACACTTTTAGAACATGGTTTTTCTTTCTTGACTGATTTGTTTTTTACTAACTTGTGCCTGGTTAGTTTACCCGTTTAATTGTCCTTTCTTTGTTCTGTAGAAGTAGATTGAACAAAACATTTAATCCGTATGATTGTGTAATTCATCAACTTATCCTCGTCTGTAAGTCTAGTTACGGTTCTCTCAATCGAATACAGTGTTGCGTGTTCTCGGTGGCTTTTCTCCTCTTTAGACGTGGCCTATGCCTGGGGAGATTGTCCCTTACTTCATGTCTTCCATTTAGTAGTCCTTTCCGGATTAGTCAGATCCGCTCCCCCCCACCCCCGTCATATATATTCTCCAGCTTAGTAATCTCAATAAGTGAACTCTTCTATATATGAAGTACCTTATGTTTCCGACTATAACGGCATTTGTGTCAAGTTACTACTCTAGTGTTTCATCCATATATTTGTGTTCATTTACTGTACTAAATTATGTCGAGATATATCGTCCACATTGCCGTAGTTTCTCGATGTTAAACTGTTCTGCCAGTTTTGTCTACTGTACACCAACAACAGTAGCCTATAGCAGGGGCGGCGAAAACATTTTGTAATTAGTAGGGCCAATTGTTCACCTTTTTTCACTTTTTATCACACTTTTTCACATTGGACCATCCCTTAGAGTAAAAGAATGAAGACTATCTGCATGAAATAAATTATACGTGTATTGGTTTTTAAAAACGGGTATTTACATATAAGTATATATTACATTTTGTGAAAAATACATTTAGCAAGAGGCTATTAGTATACTCTAAGAAAGATTTTAAAAAGTTTAATGCTAAATATTGGTAGGGCCAGGTCCTATCTTGGGCCCCATCCTCCAAAATATTGATCGGCCATTGGCCCGGCCGGCTAAAGTAAAACAATTTAAACAATTTGTCTCAGATCGATCGTAAACCAAAGGATTTTATTGATACGGACTTATTATTTCAGTCAGTTGGTTGTGAAATTCTATAAACCTTTATCTAGTAATGCTGATTGACTGGCTTACACTGACTTCTAAGATGTACATTGTTTCAGGTCCTAAATGTAACCGTTTTGTATCAGTGGCCCTATTATGGTGAACCATTATGTTACACCGATGTATACTGATGCTAATTAACCCTTCACTTTGTTTTAATATCCATGTAGTTAGACTTTCTACAAGGTTGTTAAAGCAGCCTATAGTTCAATACTATAGTAGAAATCTCCCATTATGTAACGACAACATCTCCGCCACTTACAGTGTCTCCGAGAGTTAAGAAGGATTATTCCCGTAAGTGTGGCCATCTAACACAGCTGCTCTAACCCTCAGTGTAGTCAGTATATTGCTCGATGCCTGCGACCCTGTTTCGGAATATATTAAGGGATTGTTAAGCAGGTGTTGTTTAAATATTGATTATATTATTGATATAGTTTAACTTATTATACTCCTCGTATACTTTATCATAATAAGAGAAAGACTGTATTGACTGACAGACTGAAAAAGTCAGTAGTATCTTCTTTAATTATTTACATTATTTAGAAAAGAAAAGAAAACATTTTTTTTTTAATTATATCTAGAATAATGTTAGCTTTGAGTTGCTTAAAAGAAGGGACTGTTATAGATTTCCACATAACCAAAATTTGTTTATTTCTTGCTACAAATATCAGGTTGTTTTTTTGCATATATCCAGTCTGTTTTGCATTATTATCGAATTTGAATAACCGTATTGAGTGTGTGATCTCCGTATGAATCTGCATGTATCTGCAATTAATAAACTCAGTTCCTTAACCCAATATAGCAGCTACCGTTAAATATATGAATTATTTGTTCTATAATTAGTGGATTGGTTACGTGCAGAAACGTCCTCATTAGATAATGCGTTAGATAGAGGCGGAAATAAAGTAAAAAGGTCTGTTTTCAGCCAATTTTTTTTATAATAATGGAGTCAAATAAAGTATTTATCAGAAAGAATGTAGGCTTGTCAGTGATCAATAGAAGTTAAATAAGATATAAATTCAATTTTTTTATCAAACCTTAATTTTATTTCATTGAAACTTTCTAATATCATTATAGAATCCAAGTATAAAACATCATAAAAATTAAGTATTAAAATAAGCGCTTACTGTTTTTATTAAAATTACAACCAATATGTTGTAGCGTTTATCATGAGATATGATTACCCTTAAAACAGTTCGTCAAATAGCTATAAAAGTAGTGACTTTGGACAAAATGATGATGATGACGTCATTGAAGTTAAAACACGTGACCAAATTTATTTTCAATTTTTTTTCCAATCTGACCAATTTGATAAAATTTAAAATTAATCAACAGAATACTTTTCGAAATACGATCGATTAATAAGTATGTAATTTTTACCACTACACCATTCTCGTGTACTCTTAATGGAATATATTAGCTTATTCTTTGTTACGTTCGATCACTTTACAACCTATTGAAAATCTTTTATTTGAAATGTTGTGCCGTTTACCTTCCTGCGCTATTTTAATTTTATGGTTATGTATTCGATATATCGATTTTCCCGCTTTATACTAACTGACCTGCTATATGTTTGGTTTAAATTTTTATTTAAAACAACTGTATAGCTTATATAATGCTACTTTACACAGCTGCTTCATTTTATAGCAATTTGTTGCATCCATATCTGACCCAGATCTCTATAGTAATACATAATCATTTTAGTGACTATATAAGTTTGGTTAATAGATATATATATATTTATAAAAATCGAAAGGGCCCCTTAATAAAAATCGAATGCGACCGAAAATGTCGAATGCGCTCCATTGCTACATATATATTTGTCGATTGGGCCCCAAAAGTATCGAATGCGCCCCTTTTTCGTGGGTCCCATTCGATATCTTTCGATATTTATTATGGGGCCCTTTCGATAAATATAAATATATATATATATTTCTCTTAATATTCTTTTTCGTAAACTAACAGCTGACTGGTGGGCAGGGGAGTTCAAAGATCGTCAAATATTACAAACCGAATCGTAAAAATTTTTAAATATATATTCATTTTTGGTAAAAAAACTTTTAAAGCCAAGATGAACTGGAGAAACTAAAAATTGACATTAGCAGATCTATCCATCCATCGATCCATTAAAATCGGACTGTCAGTTTTATTAATGTAAAGTGAATAACTTCCTGTCAGCATTTTTTAAGCATTATGTCATTTTATGTGCCTTAATTATGTCATTCTTTCCCATGGTTTTTTCGATAGCTAATTTCGAGCTCAGTATTAGATTGTGTTCGAAAATTATGCAAAACTTTTTATCAGCTTTTAATACGTTGTACGACATGGTAACTAAGTGCTGTTCGCTAGAGTAATCTAAATGTAAATTAATTTTATAAATTAAAATGACGTTTTGTTTTCATCAAGAGACTATTTTGAAGATAACATTCTAGTTACAAACCAATTTAGGTTGTCTTTGTTGTTTTTTTAACATTATCTGTCTATAATGTTTACAATATTTGTATCAACTTGATCTGTTCTTTACTACTATACACAGTCACTTGGTAAGTCTATCTTCAGTCTTAGTAAAAGCATAAGTCATGTAGCCTATGTGTGTCACTATTTCAGATGACCTAGAGGGTCAGGTGTACCGTAGCTTTGATGATGGTAATGTCATGCAGACACAAGCTTCCACTTCTGTCTAATCACCGTCGATATCTCCCACCAATTGTGTACAATGAGGTAACCATGGCAATGAACCTGGTTTGATGCCACCATACTAACTGGTTGTATATGATATATCATTGTATATCTATGCGTGACATGGCTTGCTGGCGTGGCTTGGTATCATAACAAACAAACGGCTGTATAAGATACAATATATGTGCGGGATTGGTTTAGTTTATATTCCTATGTTAAAGGGGCGTACTATAAGTGAGAATTCCATGTCACCAGTTATATTGATATTTGTCAAAACATGCATATATTGTTCAAGGACAAAGGAAACAGATATCTATATTATCCATGTTTAATTTAATTGTTTACACACAATGTCAATGACTTTTAAAAGTTTACAAATGGTGGCCAATTTTGTGTATTGTATTCTTACGAGTAAACTTTTTGTTTCGTCTGTTTCTTTTAAATAGTCAGTCATTTTTCACAAGATTTATCATTTAATTATATTTTTTATCAAAGCTAAGCAGTTTTTGTTATATATTCTATTATATATTCTGATCCTTTTGTAAACTCATATATTTCATAGTAACTAAGTGTACAGCCATTAACTGCATACAACATAATTATAATGCATGTATTTTTAACGCTTACTACTAATTATTATATAATTCATCAATATATATATATAGAACAAACTAACTCATATCGTTTACTTTTAAATTCGCCCGTTTCTAATTAAAATCAGGGCAATATATTTCATGATTGTATTTTTTTGTAAATTTGATATTAAATGTATAATAGATAACCAGCTGAAAAACTGGTAAATAAGTTTCCTTAAAAAGCAACTCAATAATCTACTAATTGAAACTCATTCAATGGAATCGAATCGTCTTTCTTCCTCTAGGAGAGTTAGAGCTGATGCACCAGCATGTCTGCATTGTAATGTAATTGATTTTATTGACCCCCCCTTACTTATAATTTCAGACGATAAAGCGAAGTATTTGAAAAGCCTGGATGAGTTTGTCACCTATCTATAGCTCTTAACGTTCAGGTAATCTGTCGTTGCAAACGTAGTGATGGTGTCTGTGATATTTAGGATTTAATTTGGCTTCATTTAATTTTATATGTGCATGTTAATAAAGGACTATTTTAAACGCTCGCTTGCCAATTTGTATGACTGTTGCTATATTTTTGTACGTATGTATAATTGGGTATAGATTTATTTAAACCCGAGACCTCTTTCTTATGTCTGTGTTCTGAAGAAGATGTTTACCATATTTTATACAATATTTTCCGCAGTGTTCCTAAACTTTGGTTATTAGTCACTTCATTTAGATATAATATTTTTCGTTACGAGAAATTTATCTCCATTGATGAAAAGTTTGATTTTAATTTGTGCCGGTTGTGGTTTACTTTTTTGGTAAAAAATATGCAGATAGCAAAATGGGGCCATTTCTACAATTTAACCAATCTCAACTGTTTAGTTCCAAATATATAAAAAATACTATTTTTTAACTATTTCTGCGAGTGCAACGACCCTGAAAATGTAAGTAATACTGACAGAAAAACTTTTTAAACTCGGTTTTCCATTTTCGCAAGTGTACTAATCGTTATTATTGAAGACATGAATTATTATTGTTATATTAATAATCGATTAAATTATTCCACTCACCATCCTAGCTTCTTCTGAATCCTACTCTTGCCATATTCTTTGTATCGTATATTTGTAATTGAAATATGTATGTCATCCACGATGTGCACGTCATATATATGTTTGTATACTAACTCACCACCGGCAACAAACACCTGTATTATACTGTAATATATTATTATTCATGTGCTGAGTAAATCATTTAATGTCATACCTCTCCGAGTTTGTTTTTAATATTCTGTCATGCAAAAATAGTTACTGGATTAATTAGAAGCATATATATTATATTTTATTATATACGGCTATTTAGTAAAATAGAAGCGAAGTCAAAAATCGATCATGATTAAAAGAATTTACATCAGCTGTTAGTCAACATCTTTTGATGTTTCACATTTTGTGATTCGAAATAATTATCGCATTCATAACTACAATTTAATTATACAATCTATTATTGCTTTTAAATATTTTTTTACGTTTAAAATTTGAATTTGGGGCAACAACTATTTGTCTTTAAGGCCACCATTTGTGTAATTTGTACCACATAAAGATCCTTTTTTGTATTAGTTTGATAATTTTTTTCATACATTATATACACTATGGATGGGATTTTAAAACTTTGTAATCACCTTTAAACCGTTACAAATTGTGATATACACTGGTTGGACTTCACTAATTACGTATTATTTGATTCTATTAATTATTTATTTTCCAGCCAAAGCCGAACTCACCAAAGTGGCCTAGTGAAACAGGTTATCGGCACAAACGAATGGTTTATATTGTATCATATAGATGTATATTATTATTCATTTTATATTATTATTTTACACGTAATTTTACTGATAAGGTAGAAGCCGCTAGAGATTTTGTTATTGTGAATTGTGATATTTCTGTGATATTTGTTTTTTATTTATATTGATATGATATGTATATATTTCAAATTGAATATATTAGAGAAATTTTATATTGAAATATTGTATACCTACATTGTATACTTAAGTCCTTAATTAATTCAGTTTTATGCCTTACTTACAGACTCATTTTATTCATGTGTATTTTAAATATTGGATCCGCACGTAAATATCGTGTGTAGCGCACCTTTCTAGTCATGATGCTCATAATATAGTTAGAACCTCATAGATGCACAGGCCAAACAGATATTTCAAACGTTATTGTTCCACGCTGCAAGGAAGATCAATCGAAAGGTGTGTGTGTTTGGAATGAACACATTGCAGCACCTTTATAATGTGTGGCGACACAATTAAAATGGGTGCACATCACTCTTTCACTGTAGAAATACAAATTTGTATGTTATTGTATATTGTATATTAAAGTTTTTTAAAAATGGAGGTCATTTCATCATGCTTATATCAGAGAAAGGGTTACTTGATTATTTTTTAAATGGAACCAATATTTCATAGGCTCGATAAGATGTGACGCCCCACCAACATTGATATATATTAGTCACAGCATAGAGATCGGAATAAATTATGAACAGTATTATGTGAAAGGAATAAAGACCGTCATATCTGATTGGTCAATGTGTGTTTTTTGTTCTCGTTGTTATCCTTCAATACTACTTTCTGATGATCATCCTGACTTCACGATTGTTGTAATTTTACATTATTTATCTATTTGTTATGTACAATACGTACGAATATTATCTCTCTAACTCTGTTGGATCCAGGCAATCCACAAAGCCCTCTGAATGCTATCGTTAACTATCCACTATCCTTAATTTGGTTTAAAAACTATCCATGGGAAATATATTTTAGACTTCAAAATAATTTTTTAAAAGAATCAGTTTCATAACATGCTTGTAAATTTTTCGACAATATAATTTAAGTTAATCATTAAAATATATATTTATAGAAATTTTAATTTTTGTTTATAAAAGTATTTAAAAACTACTATCAATATAATTGTTCATAAATATGTTTTGTATTTGTTTATAAATTACTAAAAACACATATCATCTCCATTGTGATCAACATGTTCATATTTTCCCTGTAAAGTTGGCTATCCGAATCCTGTATTTTAATGCTGCATTATTGTTTTGACCGGCTTATTTCTCACTTTTTATAAAGTTGTTTTCATCTTATATACTTATTTGTAATTTCGCGATTATAGGCTATTGTATATTTTTTATTGAAGAGAATCTAATTATTATAATATATTCGTGTTTCCATTACTTGGACTTTTTTTATCTCCATTTGATTATAGAAATATTAGATGATAAACTGATAAGTATATTTCTACTACGATCAGCAAAATTCCCAACTGATGTCATCTGATCGATATGTCTAATTTATTGCGATATCATTTATTGAAAGTTCCTTAAATTTTGTTAAAAGATTAAATAAATTTCACTATAATAATTAATTCACATATATCTATATAATTATAATTACAACATTTCAAGAATGTTACAATTATAATGTACCAAATAGTCTACACAGTTCAAGAGATTCGGGGAATTAAGTCTTATGTTAACGTCTGTAAACCAAGTTTCCTGTTAAAAATATTTCGTAATATAAAAAATCGATTTTTCTATTCCTGAATCAATTTCTTTTAATCTATAACATAATTTATACTTGTTAATGATGTACAATATTGTTGCCGTCATATTTCTTAAATTATAAATTAAATATCTCATATGCGACTTCCCGGTTATACGATGTATTTATTTTGCACATAAATACTTTTTACAATACCATTATAGTCTTCAGCCTTCCGCTTTTATGCCTACTAGTCTTACCCTAAAATTATTTTAGAGACATTATTGATAATTTGTAAATATTTTGTAAATTACCCCTCCTTATTGAACGAATGAACCATTTATAATTATTATTCATTTTAAAATTGAGTTTTTTATATAGACTAGACACTATTTCAATCAGAATTGTAATATATTTAAAATTCAATTAAACATAAAATCTTCTACCGGTTTTTTAGACAGTTTTAATCATATCAGAGCGAAATGTCTTTATAATTGTATATACATAACAACATTTTTGTTAAATATATTACGTGCATTTAATTATGGTGGATCCAAAAACAAGTATTATTTTGTGTATTTACTTAGCACACCGTTGTCCAAACCAAAATGAATGACTTATTTAACAGAATTGTTAATTGCTTTTATTCCATGTATTACATATACTTATTTTGACTAATAACTTAGGTTCATTGGCATTCACATCATTTTGATATAAAAGTTTATTCATATATAAATATGTACACATTAAATCTGTAATAACCTGCAAGGCGGCATTATATACAGTATGTATAGGTACGAAAATATATATACGTACGTATATATAATATATATAATTCTAGTTTTTGATGGACAAATTTGATGCACAATTCCGTTTCTACGTGCGATAATAGTTTTATGTAGTTTTCGATAGCGGGGATCTCAAGATACAGATACATAAATATATATGTATTTTATATTAAAATGAAATATTTTCCAAATTTCGCAAGTGAAATAATTATACAAGCTTTTCAATAATATGATATAAACACCACATTTCTGTGTCGGGAAGCCAAAAAGCGATCCTTCTCATACGAATTTCAAAAACTGTCCTGTTCTAATGCATATATAAGTTTTACTACTAATATTTAGAATAAGGATACCAAATGGAGAAATACAATATATTCACAAAATTATTGGAAGAAGGACATCAATTATTGGATAATATATCGGACAAAGATTCCCGTGACTAAGGTGTGTACGATTCCCAAAATGTATTTTGAGAGGGATATAATATTGGATCTTCCAAAACTGTACATGTATATGTACAAATTGCAAATTAAAAATATGCTTTTAGTATCTAATTGCAATAAAAAATATAATTTGATAATATATTATATAATATATTATATTGCTTGATGATTTTTTATTCGTCTTAATTTAAATAATTTCAAAGTTAAACTTATGTATTGCTTGAATAAATATGTCTGTTATAACATCATGACTGTTATTTATTATTAACTTATTATTTAATTCAAAATCTTAAAAAAGATATTTATATTTAAACTTGAAGTTGAAGTTGAAGTTTCATTTTATTTCACTTTGGAAATAAAGGCAGATGGGGTATGTGTTAATTATATAGATTTTATAATTCTATTTATATTTGGATTAAATATAGTTATTATTAGTACTAACTTCATGGAAGCTTACGTCACAACTGTTTTTAAATTAATATGTATACTTAATATTTCATAATATTTCAAGTAAGGCTGTACAAAATAATATGACCATAAAATATATGTTATAAGTTTAGAACATTTGCATTTTTAACAATATTAAAATTAGCAGTGTTATGTTTTTGTTTTCAATGTTTCCAAAAATCAATGATTAATATATGTACCTATTGTAATTATATTTTAAACTGTCGCACAATGATTGAAATGTACATTTATTTTTTATCAAATAATATGTTTAATTTATAAATATGTTTTAAACGAACTAAATATAATATAGTGAATTATTTTAAAATCAGCTGTTTTTCCCAAATTCCTGCTCGGGAATTCCAAAAGTGTGAAATTTCAACTAATTAAATTATCATTTTATTTATGATGTAAGGATATCAAAATAATGTTATTTATTAATTTTTGTATTTATGCATTTAATATGTATATAGTAAATATATTACCAATATGGTAGTGTGATATAGCTGTTCAATTGTTTTTTCAATTTTAAATTTTTAATGTTCAGGTTTTAATTATTAAAATGCCATAATTCACAAGGATTAATTTGGATGTAATGGATACTTGGAGACATTGATGTATTGGATTTAATGTACATCATATTTATACATGGATGTATTTTAAAGGCTTATACTGTTACTATTAGATTAGGTCACATACTAATAGTAATAAACCAGATATCCATGATGAAAACCACATGATATGTTCATCAGATATGAATTATCAAGAACTAGAGAAATAATTTTGAATAAAATTAATCAATTTCTCAAAATGGTTCAAAGACATGTAAGTCAGTACAGTAATGAAGGAAGAAGAATGTGGAACCTGCAGAATGTGTATATTAATTGGCAATTTTGCACTTTAGCGTATTTAATTAATGACATTGAAAAATGGATTGCAGTTTAGCGTATTTTATTTTAATAAAACA
>JAUZND010001068.1:0-13723 GCA_034780555.1 Coelogynopora nodosa | reverse complement strand
TTATACCACTTATTATTGTAACATAACATTTTTAATATACAGTTTAATTAGCATATTTTGGAATGAATAAATGTTTATAATTATAATATTTTGCAAAACATTCACGTGATCTAATTTTTAACGTATTAATTTGGCGAAGTTTTTCGACAAATAATAATTTTGTTGGAGAAATTTATAATAATTTTTTTGAGCCTATAATATAATATTTGTACAATTTAATTGCATTTCTTTTTGTATTTCTAGCTGAAATTTTATGTTAGTATGAATTTTATGGTACTATCATTCTCAAAATATTATTATATCTAATTACTTATAATGAAATAAAACATTTTCAGGTATATATTTTTGTAAATTAACTAAATATATTTACCCGAATTTTAAATGTATTTGAAATAAAGTAATTTTTATCGAAAAAGTTGTGAAAAATTGTACTAAAAATCTTTTTGCATATTTATTATGTGTGTACAACGCAAAGTTCACACACCAAAAAAAAAAATTCTATCGTCCATTAACAGAGAATTATCGATTTTTTAAATTGTACATGTCATAATTACTGATTTTTCTATCTAAGTACAACTACATATAAAGAAAAATTGTTTTAAAAATCTCTTTACACCTTTATTATCTGAATGTCATATGAGGTTGTCCTTATACAGAGATATATCGATTTTAAATTTTACAAGTAATAAATTATCAATTTTCCGGTATAAGTGCAACTATTTATGCCAATACAAATTGTACTAGAGATATCCTTAGAATAGAAATTTAATATTTGTATGTCATATGATATTGTTTTACAAAAAATCTGAAAAATTGTCGTATTTATAAGGGCGATGTATTATTTTAAAATTTAACATGTATTGAAATTCTAACAAATTCTAATTCTGTTAACAAGAGATACATAGCTTAAAAAGGAATACTCAAACAGAATGTACATACAATTAAATAAGTATCATGAATAAAGATCAATAGTATTTTAAGTATGGCGACTGTTGAATTCAAAAATTGTATTGAACAAAGCTACAGGGTAATTGATATTAGTGATACAGTATATCTTTCTCTTCTAACAAAACATCTTAAAAATAGGCATGTATTGAAATCCTCCGCCATGGTAGCCAACTTGCTTAACAGAATGTCAATCTGCCCATTTAGAGACGCCGGGCCACACTTTTTTTCAATTCTTTATACATAGGATTAAATGGTCCCCTTAGTAGGTGAAGTTCAGGCGGAGGTATAATATGTCAATGATTGGACACAATTTTTATACTGTTTTGAATCTGAAAGATTTTCACCAATATTATACCACTGTGTGTACTTCTTTTCTATTCTTTCAATCATTCTCAGTTCAGATACTTGCCACTGATTTTCCTTTGTAGCTTCACAGCAACAACATGGATGCGTCGAACCATGCGATTGTATTCCCGATAGAACATTTGCCAATTAAGATCAGTTGAAACAATATATTCGATATCATCTAGATTTAATTCTTCTAAAAAAGTCTCAACATTACAATAAAAATCTTCCATTTGTGGAACAATTCGAATTTTTTCACGAACTGTCTCCTCACCAGTGCTGACCATGTTGAGGCAAATCTTAAAAAAACCCTGGCCCTGTCTAGGCCAAGCTTTACCAGCAATTCATCATGATCAAGCTTGGTAATCACGGGTACCTCTTTCACTAGATGTGAAAGAGGTACCCAAAAATCCACTTCTCTCATTGAGGGGTGGTGGATGCTCCCCCTCTGGGGAGAGATTCATAATTATAATTCCTTTTCTCAATTGAAAACTGAATAAGTGATTTAACGTATTTTGCCAAAATAGCAGGACGGGTTACTGCTGATAATTTTCCACTGTCTGCTTTTTCATACACCAGTAATTCTGTGATCTCAAAAATGGTTTGAGTTCTTGTCCAATTTTATTAAAATGTACTCTCATATGGGGCTGAACACTTCGGGTTCCAAGACCTTTTCTCACAAATCCTGCAATTCCCTTAACCTGATTTGTAGATAAATTCAGATCACACTGTAGATCATCTGCTAGGCTGCAAGCCCTTTACTACATGTCGGGCTTTTACTCTCCAGGTTTAAATTAACATTACATGGCCGACCTTGAGGACTTGTTAGAGAAACTGACTGCTGTCACCATCTGAAAGTTTCTTTCTTAGGACTGAAGTGCAAAGGTTCCTGACTTTTCGGACTTAAGCAATCCATAACATTTTGAATTTTTGATGCCTAAATGTTGAACACCTCTTGCAACGACGGATAAGCAGTTTGTACAAAGTTTTTGAGCAGATGGCATAATAGAAGGCTCTGTTGAAGACGTAGATGGGCGGCCAACAACTGATTTGGAAAGTGCATATTATCCTAGACTTGTTAACGAAGCTCTGCCATTGTTACAAATCTCGTAATTGCCATCTTCAAATGATTTGCGTGCTACATATCTAGCATATTTATCAAAGTTTTGTACCCCCAATTTACTAGTATAATTACATTTTCTGTATTCATAAAGCAATGTCTTGTGTTTTACAAATACCTGATGGAAAACGATCTTCCTCAAGATGGAAATCTTCATAGGCGAATTGTTTTATTAAAGCTTTCATTCGGTTTTCCTCTTGTGTCTTGGCACGCATTCGATTTATTATTCAGAAAATAAAGTAAATGCACAAATAAAAACATTAGAATTGTTATGTACATACTTCAAATTCCATACATCGATAGAGCAATCAATATAAATGGCTTATACAGTATTGCATGCCGGGTAATATTGCCAGATTTGACAAATTCATAGACATAGGTATATTAGGGTAGCCATTAATATCGTGATTATTGGAATTTTATCTTTACCAGTAGGTAAAACTAGAATCTATAGACATTACTTAGCACGCATAGTATAGTAGTCTAGTCCGCAAAAGCTTAAGCCAAAATGATTTTTCAGCACGGGTGGTAAGTACCCTACTTGTAATTATAAAGAGGTGAAGAATATAGTGAAACATCGAAGTATTGTTGTATATACATAACATTTTAAACTAATATATCTCTGTATAAGGATGAATAGTTGCACTTATACCGAAAAATCGACAATTTATTAATTACAAAATTATTATTTTTAATATTTTTGTATAAGGACAACTAATATATATTTTTTTTTATAAAACAACTTCACATGACATAGAGATAATAAATATGTAAAGAGATTTCTAGTACCATTATATATATATTGTATATAGTTGCACTAAGATAGAAAAATCAATAATTATGACATGTAACATTTAAAAAATCTATATTTGTCTGTATAAGGACGACAGAAGATTTTTTTTGTGTATAAATTTTTGCATAGTAAACACATAACAAATATAGAAAAAAA
Source organism: Coelogynopora nodosa (assembly GCA_034780555.1). Classification (NCBI taxonomy): domain Eukaryota; kingdom Metazoa; phylum Platyhelminthes; order Proseriata; family Coelogynoporidae; genus Coelogynopora; species Coelogynopora nodosa. Next base: position 10,361 of record JAUZND010001068.1, on the reverse strand, counting down.
TTTAGTACAACATTTTCATTAACTTGCCATCTCGGAACCACCTAAAACATGTCGAGATATTATACAATCGTGGGTAACTACAATATAATATATTTAATAATGTTTTAGTAAGAACCTATGTTATTTAGTATCGAAATCCAATTAGTAAAATTGTAATCACTATTATTGCAATTCCCTCTCATTAGAAAACAATAAAGCTACATAAAACTGGATACGTTATTTCAAACCAAAAAAAAGTAAAAAATAATATAGGCTACATCAATGGTTTAAAATAATAGTTAGCGAGTGACAAGGTGTTTTTATCAAAAAATATGTCTGACTTGTCCGATATAAAAAAATGCTACAAATAAAGTGTGAAAAAAAATTTTAAATGTTAAATTATCTAAATTCAAACTATCATTTTAAGGACCTGTTTATAGGGTCTCCAGGAGATGGCAAGGTAACACCAGCAATAAAAAGGGGATAATTATTATAGCCAGCACCTGTTGAGTTGTTTCAACCCTCTCCGGAGGTGGCATCCCCACTTGCATGGCTCCTCGTGATCGATTCTTGGTCGGTTTGACGGACGAGCTGCGTAGCGGTGCCGACAGCACAAACCGGGGGGAAGAGATAGGTGACGGCGATTCGACAGGGGGGCTCAGCTGTCTTCGATGGTGCGGAGGGGACTTGAGCCTCGGTCTCATTGGTGGGGAGGGAAACTCTGCTCTACCGTTTGACTGACTTGTAGGGGAGGGATTAACACGATAGTGTGATGAGTTTGGCAATGACGATGCGTTGTATGAACTGACCAAACGAGAGGAGAAGAAATGACAATTGTAAATAGTGGATTCTTAAAATAAAATCAATTGATGGAACAATTTCAGTTTAAAATTTCGTTATAAATATACAGACATATAAGAAAATATACGAACGTGTGACCAGGACCCACATTGAATAGATATATAAATATGAGTAGCTAATTCATTTATATAACTCGAATTTATCAGAATATTTCATAATTAATCTACCGTACTTTTAAAAACGTAAATTATTACTATATTTGCATTTTATTATAATTCGAACTAATTATAACGAAACAACAAATGGAAAAGTTGTGGCTACTTTAACGGCCTTATTTATCAAAAGAACCTCAAATGGTGGGTGGTAATAAATACCTACATCTCCTTTTGACACTCATTGTTTAAACCTTCACGCACTTTGTAATTATATTATGTTGGGGGACTTTAGGGGTGGGGTGGCGGGGGCATACAATGGCATTTATGACAATTATTGTAATATGTCAGCACAGTTACCATAAATACACGTTTACCAAAAAACTTAAATTCAAAATTAATTTTAATTCTGCGCCATCGTATAGAACATTAAAAACTGGGTTAAGCCCAAAAAATAGGGTGTTGACTTCAAGTCATTCATCAAAATATCCTTTTTTTAAATGGCCGCTGAAAATGTATTTTTTTAAATCTATAAGCTAGAAGAACAAAAATAACAACTTTATGATGTATTTTAGAGTAATGAAATATATTACCGACATATAGAAACATATATAAAGTATCCAAATATATTAATTATTGTTTTTTTATTAATGTGCATATCTGATGTTATAGAAATTTGTCAAAATTTAATTAACCAAAGTATTAATTTAATGCTTGTTTAGGGAATATCTCAAAAGAAGTATTTTAGACACCATAAATGTATTACCGACTGACTGAAACATGCCCTCAATCTATCAGATAGAGTAGATCAAATGTTTTAAATCTTTAATGGATAACTCCAATTATGATTTTTTTACACTTTTTAGACATAAAGTGATTAATGTACATTTTCAAGTCATTTTAACTTACTCTATTTAGTAATATGCTTCTATATTTTAATAATTCAATTGTGTGGTTAAAATGCTTCCTTTTTGAGATACTTATCAAAAACAAAAATATGTTGACGTATATTCAATTTAAGCAAAATGTCTATAACGTCATATATAATTTATTACAAATATATATTGATCACCCTGTAATTTATTACGTTGAGGGACCTTAGGGGGGTTTATTGATCTATAAAATGTACCATAAAGCTATTGTTTGTGATTTAATGTTTTTCTTCTAGATAAGGTACTTCTATACAGCTGTAGCGTGCTTTTGAGAAAATGACGTTTACGACAATTGGCCTCTGCAGCGGCCATATGATAGAAAGTAAAAATAATTAAAAATACACTAACTTAAAAATCTAAATTGATGAACACGAAAAATTGGATGAATAACAAAACAATAAACTGTTGTCAGAAAACACTACTAATAAACGGAATCTTATAAAGTCTAGCTTATGCTTACAGACACTGGGTCATATTATCAGTACGCATAGTGGAGATGTCGCGCTCCCAAGCCCACAACCCGGCTACAATCTCACGCCAGTTGGCCATCGGAAGTCCGTCCCTTATCGCCAGCCAATCAGGGTTCTCACCAACCGACCGCTGCTCCTGGTGGTTCCCGCCTGCAAGACGAACTCCACTCGACGAGGGATCCGCGTTCAACTTCACCGTATTGTAGGTGACAACCGAGGGCGACCCACACAAGTGGTAACGCTGACCCTCAATGTCCACAACCACTCGCCGCGACTCCAGCCGGTCGATAAAGTTCGTGTGAAAGAGGCAGAGTTCGTCCTTTAGCTGACGATAGCCAGCCAGGCAACAGCCGCCAAGCTCGGTGAGATATACCGGCGACCAGTAGGTGAGCTCTATCAGGTCACAGGTTGAAGAGGGGGTGTGCTCTTCTACTCTGGAGGGGGTATGTGCTGCGGTTGTTGTTGCTGCTGGTGAGGCCTTGGGATCGTCTCCTGCAAGCGGTTATGTGGTCGTTCCGTTACCATCATTGTCGTAAATTAAAATTAGAAATTCAGCTCGAAACCGAAAAGAGCCAAGGGACGGGAAGAATTAGGTTAAACACTATGTTCCTGAAATCATCCCTATTTTATTATTATTTTACTTAAACAAATGTAATATAGTTTTTGTCAAATAAGTCTCGCTTATAAATCTTCCCGTCCTGTCGCGTTTTATTAATTTAGTTTCGATGAATAACTTAATAAATGTATCATTGATTGCTTTGAATTCTTTAGATTTAAATGTATAATGCCTATAACATTATCATTTGCGGTAGTTGTGGAATCAGTTTCGAGTACATTTTTTTAAATCAATAAATTTAAAGGCATGATCTTAAGGGATTCTACGAAATGAGCCTATCAATATATTTACTATAGTTATAATTCAGGATTAATAAAAATTTAATGAAACCAAAGTTCAGTAATATTTGTAAACAATGTAACACACATAAATATTTTTTTAAACATTGATAACCATTTAAAACACTTTATAATAATAATACACTTTGTATACAATTATAATGAATCAATGTAAAATATGCCTGTATGAAACTATTTGCATCAACAATAATTTGAATTTCTCATATATCTGCAAACTTATGCAGCAACAATAATTGATTAACAAAAGTAGTCCAAACACATTGTTCACCATGTTTTGAATGTGTTAGAGAGTTTTGTTAGATTTACCTCTGGGAACTTGTCGACCCGTTAATACTGTATCTTTCGAAACAGAAGGATGGTGGTTGGTGTTCAATAGATTTGGACTGGCCTGGGACAAATAACGCGGTGATCCGTCGAAAATATCTGGTGAAGTTAGAGAATTTGAAATCAATAATAAAATATAGTTGTAATTTCATTAGAAATAAATTATTAACCGTGTCAAAAGTGGTTATGACTTGAAATTAACCGTTTACAATTAGAAATTTCCGTAGTCGGACCTTGTTATCAATCATATTTTACTTAAGACATTCCCCGAGTCTCCCTATATGCTTCAACAAATGCATAATTAATAACCAACTGCTGGTTTAACACTCTAAAACTAAATCGACTTCACAGTTAGTTATGTTTAGATGAAATGTTAACGTACATTTTATATTTGAAGATGAATCTAATTATCAAGATTTAAAAAAGATATTATAGAATTACATTTTCATTAAAGTATGTAATTATTTATATCGTAACAGATGTAACTCATTTTTAACAACAAAATATTCTGAATTCTATATTAAACATGAATATTCTTCAAATAAGAATAATTAGGAGAATTTGAAAACACAACTTCATTTTAAATAAATATTTATATTTAAATATGTATAATTATAATTGATACGAAAGTAAAAAATAACTATATTTTTACACAGCTATAGCTGCTAACTACTAAACTTTTGAATGCGTGCGCAACTGAAATGTAACAAATGACGGCTTAGTTAAATCATAGGGAGAGGTTTAGAAAACGCAGTCAGTAAAGGTACAGTGCTTCACGTGGTTTAAACGTCACCTAGAACAAAATTTGAAGACTCACAGGGTCCTGCGAGGGAAATTTATAATTGTGAATGGTGTAAAAATCTACTTCACAATTTCGATTGGTATACGTTAATACATAATGATTCAGACAGTGTTTGCTGCAAGCGAAATGTAGACCAATTGTGAAGTGACCTAATATATAAATTGGTATACAGATTAACTCAGCTGAAAAAATTAAATGAAAAATATTCTAAGAACAAACAGACATGATCTGATATTATTTTCACATGGCATGAAGATAGAAATGTCAAATTATAAACGTTTAGAAATCGACTTAATACGATACTCGCTTCATGATTTATGTTATTAAGCTCCACTGACTCTTTAATACACTATGAATCAAATAATGTTCGCTTTAAGCGAAGTCTAAACTAAACTGATTGTGAAAGTAGCTATTATTAAAGTGATAAATAAATCTGCAGCTGAAATATTTAAACAGAAAAAATCGTAAAACTAACTCAGACGAGCTTGTTAATATGAAATGTTTAACTGTACCACTGTTACGTCGTAAATTATATGCATTATTTGGCAACGACGGACGAAGAGTATGACCGGGCAGGTGAGGAATCTCCCGGGACACATAATTCGAACCTTGAGTTAAGTTGGGGGAACCAGGAATGCCTGCATATGAGAAATTGAGACTAGACATTAGAGTAAGTTTGGAACTAAAAACAAAATAACATCAAACCACACCTCCAGCATAATCTGCCAAGTTTATAGTACCACACGGTGGAACAACTATACGATGGGCTAGAACTTGCATTACTGCATCAGCCGTTCTTTGAATCAGATGATGGCTGAAGTCATCCATTTGTCAAAATAAATACTAAAATGTATATAAAAATGCGTATTATGACCCATTATTATATATTATAAGAACATCAATATAATTGTTTTTATTATACAATGTATAATTATAAGGAAACTAAAATGGCATAAACACAAGTAAGCAAATTAGGCCAATTAAAATACAGAAAAAATCTTAAATATTCAGATTTACTATAGATAAAATAATGAAATTGTGTCACTGTAAAGGGAAAATAACTACAATATGACTTGCTATAACTTGCAATGATATAGAAGCTAGCTATTTTAGAAATCAATATTATAAACGCTCTGTTTAAACCATTTTTAAAAATTATAGTTTTACTCTCAATGGTTGTTTGATATAAATAAAACCATTATTTGTTCATAATTAATATTAGCACACTTAAAACATAACTTTACGATTTTGTGTATATTAGAATAATCCATGCCCATCAGTCAGAAATTTTTAATATTTGATTTGATTTGTGAAATCTAAAAAATAACCGATACCATTGTAATGTGTACACTCAACTTATCAAACATACTACACCAACCATATAACTTTAGAAACACAGGTCTCCAAAATTAAAATACTTTTTTTTTTGTAGTTGACGTAAAACCAATTGGGTTTTAACTATATAAATTGTAATTATTGTTAAAAATGATAACCTTCTTAAAAGTAATGTAAAAAATCTTCAAAATACCCAATTATACAATACAACAATCTGGAAAAAAAATCATTATAATAATATAAAAAGAGAAAAATTAAAGTAAAAAGTGAAAAATACACAGTTAAGAAAATATTAAAAAAATTTAGAACCAATATTGATGAAGGCAGACAAACTTTTATTTGAATGCTGTTTTAACATTAGGACCATCCATTACATTATGAAGGAAACAGACATTATACAAACCCAACAAATATTGAGCTGCAGTAAACTGAAATAACTAACTTTTCTCTTTCAGACAAAAACTGGACATAGCCATCATGATACTGTTTCTTCTTCTGAGATGTAGTTGTTTCATCAAATTTAAAGCTAAATGAACTACCCATTATTGTCTTTTGGTTTTGCATGAAGATATGGATAATTCCAAATTGTATGACATAGTTAGTTTTTGTCTCACTTTGCTTGTAACATTGGTAGCATTAGCCTAGTTAATGAAAATGTGCACAGCACAGAACATTCTGACTATAAATACTTTAGAATGCACAAAATAGCAATATACTTTTTTTAATAAAGACAAATTTGTTTTTTTGTTTATTTTTTTAATTTGGTTTTTTTTGGTTGTGTGGGATGCCTGTAAACATTATATACATTTAACCATAAGCCAAATAAATGTTCATTTTGTCAAAGTTTTAACATCCATAGCATTTAAACACTGACCTATTTTGACTTAATATTTCAAGATCACCATATCTCTGTTACATTTACATAAACATAAGCCAGGATTCATATAGTAAAGTATTTGAATTGATTGTAATTGATCATCTTGACCATGACTGTTCCAGTTTGGCAAGTTAGCTAGCTACAAATGTTGGCATTGTTTAATATAATCTTTCAGAATGTGATTTATAATTTATTAATTTTAAGACCTGCAACCCAATACTTTCGGGATTACTCTATGAATGCATCATTGCTTAAGGTATGGGAATGGACAAAGGAATCCTTCATTGATGGTGGACTTGAAAAATAGAATAACTCATACCTGTCACAAGCTGCTTATTTTTATTAAAGTTTTGTTCAGGATCAGAATTGCAATAATTGCATCCAAACAAAAATATTGCACAATTAAAATTACTCAAATATGATATACTGAATATTAAAAAACCTATGCAAAATTTTAATTATTAAAATTCAATAACTCAATAATACAAAAATGAATAATAGTTTAAGATACATTGTTTTACTGGTTTCTTTAAAATATAAACAAATATACTTATACACAAAAACATGTTCATATCTTTCTCCTTGCTAGTATAATTATAAAATATTTAGGAAATATTATGGAAACAAATCACTCACATTTTTTTCAATGAAATAGTTAAACAGACATTTTCAATGAAAATTACGAAATAGACATTTAAAAGAAATCACACAGAAAAAATCCATTTTTTATACTACTATAGTGTATATAAAAATTATAATAACAAATATTATTCTAAATATTTTACAGTTAAGGCATTCCCAGGTCCTTCAAATAAATGTCAAGACTATTTATTCTTTTGAAATAAAATAAGTATTTAAATATATTAAAAATTTTAATTAAAAAAAAATCTTTTTAAAAGTCATAAAAAAGACATGCTAATATTATACAATTGACATCATAAGTTTCTCTTCAATTATATATAATGTATTTAGCATTGGCTAAATTATTTGTTAATGCAATGATGTATTATATTTGAGCAGCATTTGGTTAATATAAAAACTGCCTAATATGAAGAGTTGTATCCTTTGTTTACATTTATTGAATTTAATTGTATAATTGTAATGATAGGCGCCTACATTTGAGTAGCACATGGTTCATGCAAAAGATGCCTAACATGAAGCAGTGTCAATGTTTAAAAAAATAATAATTTGAGTACATTCGAGTACATAAAAAATTAGACTATATATATATATATATCCATTTTATTCAATATCTATATAATAACTATATATTACATATTGGTAGAATTGTCAAAAAAGCTGTTAGTTCATATATCCAATTTCTCGAATAGTTTCTGCTGTTTTGCTAGTAATTGTACCAATTCTTCTAGTCATTTTTAAAATAACACTATTCAAAACATTTTCTTCTATAAACAAAAAAAAATGAGTACATTGCAAAAAAATCTAGTACAGATTTAAACATTGAGTACATTCACAAATTATGAGTGCACATGGACACCCTGATGGAGTGAGTTGATTCACATAAAAAGCAACTAATATGGACAGTTGTATCATGTAAAAAACTGCTTAACATGCATTTAGGTGACACTTTCACATTTAAAAAAGCATTAAAATCCTGAATGGGGATTCATCTAAACTCATTGAATGCCCAGATGAATTCGCCACTGAAGGATATACTTGTTTGCACTATCTTTAACGTTTCAACCAACTGGCAAATGCAGCATCCCTTTTTAACAATTTTCACATTTCAAAATTACTGTGTTGCAATTTTTAAAAAAATCTGGACAGAAAGTAACACTGAGTGCTAAAGCAGTGAGGTGATAAATGGGGGCGAAGCCCCAGCAGGATCCAGGGGCATAGCCTATGGCAGGGGTTAGTGGGGCGAAGCTCCCCAAAATTGTTTAATGAAATTAAGCAGATACTTTGAAACCTGCAAATTAAATCATATATATTAAAAAATGTTAATATTGAATAAATAATTGAAAATGTAAATATGATGTATTCCAAATAATCTGGTTAAAAAATACAAATAAACACATCAAATATTATATAAATGTAGCTAAATATTCCTAACAAAATAGGACCATAGTAATTTATACACAGCTAAATAATCAAACAGTATGCATGTAGCATAAAAAATCTAAAACTATGTTATGACAGGGTCAAAACTCCCATATTACATCACCCCCTACCCCTTTACTTTTTATTTTTTAAAACACATTTTCTATAAAACATCTCAAAAAACAAAAAAAACTGGACATTCTGGTAATACTCTGGATCAGTAGCAACACTAAAATTATTTGTCATGTTAAAAGTGGTAACAATGTGAGTAGGATAAAGGGTATAGATGCAAACAATGAGCTGCCATCTTCAAAGATGTGGATCTACAGGTTATAGCTATGTCACAATTACCTTATAGTTTCTATTTGGATTATAAGAGTACAAATATATCATGATTATATGACAATATGAATAATAATGATACACATTTATATTAATATGATACTTTTTAAATAAACAAAAAGTAATATGACTAAGGATATATATTGAAATGTGTAAGAAATAATTACAATCATTTTTGTAATAATTAATTAACATTAAATATAACTTTATTTTAACACTAAAATACAAACTGATTAATGAAATGTATGATCTTTTAATTATTGAAAGAGCAATATCTATTAAATATACTCTATTGTTTGCAGAGGGGTCACATTTTTGTTGCATATTTTTATTAAACTCAAGAACCAACAAAATTTTACTCAAATAGCCAGAATTACAACTCTAGCTGGAAAAATACATGGCCTGTTTTACTATGAATCTATATTATTAATTTGTCCTATAACTACAGATTTTGAATTTATAAAAGTTGAGTAATTAAATATATTACATACTCATTGCTAACTGCTTTGTAAACTGTGTTTGTTTGATACAGTATTTACTGACTTTATATAATTCTTCTTTGCTTATATAATTTTATAACAAATTATATATATGAGTATTGTCATTAAAATGGAAAATATATCCATATATGCAGTATTATTTATTATAATAAATATTAAGCCAACTAAAAAAATATTTAATGTTTTGTGTTTCTACTCAAGTCTCAATTTTAAGAAATTTAAAAAATACAATTTTTTAAAATATTTAAAATAAATATATGGAAAATATACAATATATTATTTAACACTAGTAGTAATGTTTAAATGAACATTAAGGAAAAGTGCCTACCATTCAGAGATCCACAAACTATGAATGTTTAATCCTCTGAACAGTAGTAACAAATTATTGAAAGATAATCATTGATTAAATGCCTACAGTTTAGATGAAGTGCTTATGTCAAATGTTTCTAATGTACCTACAAATATGTTGGATCAGATATCATTATACATATCTTTAGATAACAGCTAGTCATATACGTTGAGGTTGTTTGGCCATACCCAATTAGAAATATAGAAGGAAGAAAAAAACAACACTTTTGTTGGGTATTGTAATATTCATGGTTCTCAGCAGCTGAGCAGTATTGATTTCCCTGACTTTTTCACAAAAATCCCTGACTTTATTTCACATTAAAAAATAACTGATTGAAACATAAAATTAAACAACATAATATAGGATTAATATATTGGTTTTGAGGGCAATAATGTTTCAATATAAGGGTGGTGTTAACTGCCCGATAATTGAAACATTATTGTCTGAAAAACCAATATGTCAATATTATTATTGATTAATTTTCATCAATTTTTAATTAAATAAATAATTTAAATTTACGTA
>JAUZND010001067.1:0-13723 GCA_034780555.1 Coelogynopora nodosa | reverse complement strand
ATAAAATTGATAAAACATTCACATAGATAAAATGCCGCAAGGTACCGCAAGTACTACGCCGGCACTGGTTTCCACTCTGCAGTATTAAGACCGTGCGTACTACGGCGGTGGTTTACCGGCGGAGTGGAAACCAAGCTTAAAAGCTATTATTTATAAAAAACAACACAAAGGCGTGATTAAGTATGATGCTAAAATATAAATTTAATAGAATATATAAATAAAAACGCCTTTTTTCAAATCGGTTTCGCTTACGCTTTTTCAAGGATTAATTAATAAAACAATAATTTAATAATAAATTTGAATAAATATATAACATTTAATTTGAAAACATTTAAATTATAAAATATGAATAAAATTAAATAAATTTACAAGAAAAAATACTTTACGAACTGAAAATACAAAAAATCCATATACTAATCAATAGGATCTAAATCGGAAGACTTAATCGCGTATAAAAATAATGTATAAATTGATTAAAATATAATTTCATTGTTTCCCTATAATTTTAATAGGCATTCCAGCATAGTATCATTATAATAGATGGATCCATGCATTGTTGTTATATATAGTAGTATAATGATCGCTATAATTAATTCGCCGTGGAGTAGAATAATGGCGCTTAACATGTAACTGGAATTATTAATAATTGTTATATGTTTTGTTAATTGTATATTATATAACAGTTTATTAAGAGAATTATTGAATCATTTTATTTGAAGTATTATATTTTCCCCAAGATGTATTACTTTTGTTTATAAATTACGTTGATGTATATCGTTGCATGTAATACAAGTAGTATATTATATGAGTTCATGTTTAGGTGTGTGTGTGATGCAGTTAAATACGTTAATATTTCTTTTATTATATGTCTCTAATGGAAAAATATGGTATCTAATTAGTTTTGATCTTTTAGATTTACAAATAATACAAGTAAATGTGTTTTGAAGTATAATTAAAATATCCACTTTAAGATTATTTTGGATTATACTATGATAAATATTTTTAAACTAAGTAGTATTTAGAAATTGAAAGGCATCGTGTTGACTATTATTTAAAAAAAGTAGTATTCATTTAACCGATATATTTAAAGAAATCTGTTAGATTAAATGAGTGTAAATTAAAAATAAGTGTCTTATTTAAAGTGTGTTTAAATATATATATAATTGAATTTGGTAATAAGGATTGAGAAATAATATATGGAATAACTTTTAGGTCAGTTAATAATAATTGATGTGTAGCATTTAAAAACAAGTATTTCCATTATTTACGAAACTATTATTATTATTTGATTTAGTTTAATTAACATTGACGTTACTTTTATATTTAGCTAAATTAAGAAAACAGGTACTTTTATTATTAATAGCAATAGAATGAGTTTTATTTAATGCGTTATTATTTATTTGTGTTTGATGATTGGACATATTTGTTAATTAGTTATGTGTTGTGTTAATTGGTTTAATGCTTGCGAAAGTTGATTTTTTGTGGATTATTCTTATTATTAGCCTTCTTTAGATCTGCAAAAAATGGTTAATTTTTTTCTTTTTGCATTGTTCTAGGTTTACCTGATCATGGTTCTTTTTATATTAAAGGATAGTAAATTTATTTAATCTGAAAGGTTAATCAGTAGTTAATTTACACATCCAAAACTTTTCTCTTAAACTTTAGTCATCTTAGGCGATCGTCAGAAATACCTCTGGACGTACTACCACTTGTGGACGGCTAAACATTATTCGAATATCCACATTCTTGTTCGCTTTGTCCACTTCTTGCCTGTCTCAAGTAGTGATTGACTACTCCACTATATGATCAATTTGAAGAAAGCCAACGGAAATAGTTTTGTGGCAATTAATTTTTCGGACCAACTGCGTATGTTCACTACTGGTTCAGACATGGAGGACAGTTAATAAGGGTTAGAAGAAGCATAGTCTCGAATATTAAGAACGAGGATGAATTTGTTAGTTTTTTCCTTTGATGCAGTTGCCGAAAACGATAACTGATTATAAATGCAGACCTTCCTTTGTTAAAGTGTACTAATTCTGTACAAAATGTCAATATATATTGAGACTCTAAAATAGACTAATGTACATATTTTTGTCAAGAGATACCTTTTTTCCCCATTTCAACGGGATATCAATAATGTTAGCTGGTATCCAGCATGGGATGTCTAAAAATGCTTGAATACAGGCGTGTACTGGAATGTGAATACCGTTATATTATAATATATACACATAAAAAACACTAATGACTTAGTTGGCTTAAGAAATGATTAATTGATTTACTGAATGAGGTGTAAATCATAATATTATGTCCGTAGTTAATATTAATTTTATACAAAATGAAATTATAAAAATTAAGAGTTGAAGTCAAACTAAAGAACTCTAAGAACCTCTTTACATTACAGTTTTAAAATATAACCAAAAATAATATATACTAACTAAATGAATAAAAAAACAAAACAGATTACAATTTTAATTCAATTAATTGACACATAATTATTTAACACAAATAGCATCAACAATAAATCTAATCTATTAATACAATTCAAAAATAGCACAATGTCTCAAATTTTATACCCGATAAAGAAAACCTGTGTGACATGGTTTAAAATGAAAACGAAATCCAGTTAAAAATGACAATTACGTCAAACGTTAACACAATAATAAGTCAGGAAGCTGGGCTTTGAACTGACAACAGGAGAAGAAAGTGATCAAGTTTCAATTTGTTATGATAAAAGGCTGAAAATCAGGTCAGATACTAATCAATATTAACTGTAACCCTTCAAATGGTTAACATTTATTGCTAAAGTTACATATTTGATATTTAACGGCTGGGCGATTTCACTAAATAATAATGTATTAAACATCATAAATGGAAGTGTACATTTATGAAAAAATGTGTGTCTTCTAACAGGAATGTTTCCTACAATAATTAATGCTAAGTAACAATTATAATTAAAGTCTTTTGAAGGAAATACAACAAATTATTTATTAATTTTAAAGAAAATGATCACCATGATAAATATTTTCAGGGACAATTTTTAAATTTGAATACATTAATTGTCGCAAATATAAATGCATTATATTAAAAAGTATTCTATAAATTAACATGAATTGTGTATATTTCAAAATAATTAATTATGAAAATAAGTAATTAACATTTAACCCGTCATGATTATCATGATTTAGTTTGTTCATTTTATGTAGAAATGTTATTTAATCATGGAAATTTGTGACAGTACCTTACGGCAATGGTATACAACAAAGTTAAACGAGACGGCTTATGTAAAAGAATATGGAGGCATTTCTTTATTAGCTGACCAAGAATGATATGATTAAATAATAACATTTAATTTGAACATGGGCTTTCTGGAGTTTCATTATATATAATTAAAGTAAGAATGTAACCGATTAATAACTTCGAATTATATAGTTAATGCATTTTAGACATTCCGTCGTAGTCTTATTACAAAAGATATTATTATTATTATAAAAGATAACTTTTGTAATAAGACTACGCGACGGAATGTCGAACATTTATTAAATATATAATTTGGAGTTATTAATCGATTACATTCTTATTTTACTTGATTAAACAATAATCGTTAATTATTACTAATGAATCAAATCTGGTTCTATAATTAATATTGTAATATTTTAAATAGTAAAGGCTATTAATATTGCTCATGAATGACTGCAATCAGGTTTGTATTAATATTTATAAAACTGTTTTTTTACAGCTGTTATAACTGAATACTAATGTTTAGAATATTTTACGCTAAACAATAGTTAGTAGTAATTAATTTTAAAGAAACAAAATTCAAGTAAAATATGGATGCTATAGTTAAATAATGTTGTCATCTCGGAAAATGTATTGATTTAAAACATTTTCAATACTTTGTATAAAGAGCATTAGAACGATCGATAAAACCTAAAATCATTCAGACAGACGCCTGAATTATCACCATATTTTATCAATTGAATAATCATAATTTTTTAGTTGAAGGTACTGAAAAGTACTTTCAGAACACACGACATAAGAAAAAAAAGTGTGCCTAGCATTCATATGTATAAAAGACGAAGTTATAATTGGAATTGAAAGGAACAGTCTAACTTTCGGTTAATTAAGTGCATTCACATAGCAGAGCCGTGTCTGGATAAATTAAACATTTTCTAGTCACGATGTAGTCAATTTTTTCTTAAAAAAAGGAATAACTCTAAAAATAATTTACTGAAGACCCTTTTAAACCAAATCTACACGGTATGTTTTATACAATACAATTGAAATGTCTAAATATATCCAGACTGACTAAATTAATTAGATTTTTTAATAATAAAAAATGTTTCACAGAATACAAAAATTAATATTGCAAAGCAAATTGATTTAATGATGCCAGCCAGAATCATGTTATATTAATCTAATTTCAGAGGTAGACTAATGTTTTTTCATGCTATACATAGTTTAATGTAAATTTCTCTAAATTGTCTTCAACTCAGACACTTAATAATAGCTAACTATTTTTTTAGTATTAAGAATATTATAATAATAGCGCGAATATATAATATACAAGTATATACATTCACATGTAAATACATATACAGTAAAAAAAAGTAATAAGACAGAATTACTGAAATAATTATCGTACGCAAATTTACTAGTCTTTGTTGTTGTATTACAAAAATATAATGTTTAGACAAAAAGTGTTACATGTTTACGAAAAACACATATTCCAATGGCACAAATTAAAAAGGCAAAAACAATTTAATCTTTTATAAGTTTTATAAAACTTATTTAAACAAAAGAAAGTAGACTAAGGATAGGAGTACAGTTTTCTGCTTTCTTTATAGAGCATACAATAAAGTGAATCCATAATGTAAGTTATAAATACAACAAAATAGTTCATTAGAATTTAAGACGAATCAAAATTGATTTATTTTAATGTAATCTTTACAGGTTTTGTATATAAAAAAGCCTAAGTTAAAATTATCTATTTTCCCAATCAAAATTAATGTAGAGTGCTGGAATTTAAATTTGAATATGTATGTGATTTTGTCAGATCTAATACGGAATCAAATGCAGAAACAATCAAATGCAGTAGTGATATATCAAAAACAGATCCGATATTTTTTATGTCAAAAAAAATAATTAAGTAAATTAAAAGTTTATAAAGATAGTTAGTAAAGATTAAGATTTAAGTAAAAGATGCAATATGCATATAATCATACATAATGTCGATATTTATCTATAATAAATGGCAAAAGTCAGAAATAGAAATCAATTTTAACCAATGATAAAGTTTTAATCATATATAAATAATTATCTCCAAAATGTTTGTAACATAAGAATTATATAATAGGTATAAACAATATTCCAAAGCAATCTCAATAATTGTATCTGCTTTTAGCATTTGTGTTGCAGTAGTAGTGTGTGTGTGTACATCCATATTATTAAACCCTATAATTATATTAGTATCTGAGCCTATCGATGGAATATACCTACCGAGGGTATAATTATAACTTTTATGAAATCTGTGCACATTTTTTAGTTACAAGTATTTTGAAGCTGAACCAAATGACCATTATAACTGATGTTAGGTAGAAACTAATTTCAGAAACATTTTAAAGTTGGAATTCAAACATAACTTGTGAAATATAGTATAAGTAAAACAAAAATACTTCAACAAAAAATTCACAAAGTGATTGATGAGAGTTGTACAAAATGCTACATAGCATTTTTTCAAGTTAAGCCAAACATGCGTAAAAACAAGCATTTTTAATGCATACATATTAAGTGGCCAACTGCATCAATTTTGTCAAATCGACTAGAGATGAAACGACAAACTGATTGGATGATTAGATGTAGAGCTCTAAACAACAATGGTAAAATCGAAATACCTCGATGCGGCTTTTGAAAACAGACAGCGAGTTTCTCCGGAACTGTTGAAATCTTAGGTCATCAAACGAATAACAGACTACAAAATACGACATCGTCTTCCACAGCATCCTTAGACCAGTCGTACGATACTGGCTAAATGCCTCGAAAGACAAATGTGCCACTTCAAAAAGTTAAATGCGCCCGAGAAGCAAAACATCGACAAAGTGAACCAACGAAATTTCGAATTTGCTTAGTGGCTTATGCGATGAAGCTGGAATAAAAGTTTGGTGTAAACGAAATTATGAGAGAGCATACCAAGTTGAACAAGCGGCTCAGGTTATAAATTCTCAATGGAGCACTAACCTGACAATACACTATATTTAGCGAGATGGTATGAACACTAATAGTTTAATAAATTGTATACAACGTTTACGTCATGCATTATCTCAGGATAGGCAATGCCGTATGCTGATTTTTGACTACACCAGTCCTAAAAAAATAGTAGACATTTCATCCAGACACTTTTATTCTACGATGGCTACATCCGTACTTCCCCCATTCCTTAATATCGTGAAGAATTGTATTACCCAGTGAAGAGCGGCCATGAAGAGAGATATGGCAGAAGTCTGCGATCAAGTTTTACTGTAACAACATGAAGAGCGTCAGCAACCCTGACATAAATTTGTAAGAAAAATGTTCATGTAAATACGTCGGAAATGATAATGCTTACAGCTGCTATCGCCATCAGCAAACCTACTGTAGACTGCCTGTTTAATTGTATTAATTTGGTATTTCGTGTTTGCTAAAATTTATACTTATATTATGTACACTTTTATGAACTCCTGAATATTTTATAAATACTAACAACTACAAACTAATATGTGAATTTTATATAGCTTTAAGCTTCCTGTATTCATTTTATTCACATATAATAGCGCATCTATATTTGATGTGTCGCTGTCGAATTTGATACGTCATTGTCTATTTTTTGATCTCACGAAATATACGCGATCAAATTTACATACTAAAAATATAATTTATTAAAAATTGTGTATTTTAATAAAAGTTTGACCAATTATGTAATATTATATTATAAAAGTTCATTTAGTGCAGCATTCTATTAAGTAATTTAGATTATCAGTTTTTGTAAAAATGTGCATATAATGAATAGTATATACAAAATTAACGGTGTGTGATTATGGACTTTAAAAAATCGTTACTAGCATTTAAAAAAATGTTTTTGAAAGAATCCATATAAAAAGTGTAAGGTTAAAAACGTTTATTTTCAAGAGGTTTTTGAGGACATAATTTCCATCAAAATTTTAATTTCTAGATGTTCAAGTATTCTCAAAAGAAAAATTATAATTATAGGGTTTTTGAGGATCTGTACGAACGCAGGCTATAAAATTTTCCACAATTGTTAGCAATATTAACAGCATAAAATTGCAAATCGCGCTCGCACAGGCAGCTCTAACACTACTCTTTGAGTCTCCCACCTCCAGATCGACAGCAATCTCCGTGAGTTGAGACAATTCAGTGACCATGATTTCTAGGTGGGCCCGTGTCGCCACCATCACCAATGGGGTGGACTCCGAAGACGGGGGGAAGAGGGCGTTGTCCGGGGGCTGCATGTAGTGGTCGCAAGGGGCCAGATCGTCCAGCTCGAACTTGTAGGGGTGCTGTTGACTGACGGACCGGAGGAGAACAACATGGTTGTCATCCTTTTACATATAAAATCCACGACATTTTCCCAATTTTATATGTATTCTATTATTTAAAAAGGTGGTAATCATATTTATAAAAATTCAGGTTTTATATTGTCTGAAAACTATTAGTAATTGAACAATAATCTATATAGTTAAATACATGTTGAGTCTTCTACCAGATTTTTTTTAGTAGAAATAACAGATTCCAAAATTCCATAGAATAAGACCTCGCTAGATATAGGATGGCCACTATCAATACTGAATTTTTTCAATAAAAAGTTTGTTCCATGATCTTTTACCATCAAGTTTTTACACGAGTTTAAAACATATTTTTACGAAGGTTCGACTTATTTTATTAAGATATTTCACGACCTTTACTGATATTATCAAATGTTTGTGGTATTATTAAAAATACACATTAGTATATATTTTCAAATTGTGTTCTAGGACTACTGCATTGAAAACAAGTAATGCTAAGATTTATTCAGGCATGAGACTGGAGTCTAAACAAATATCCAATATTCAATCCACAAGCGGGGTGTCTTGAGGGCTTCCTTTTGTAAATTTTAAGAAGGTTAATATCTCAAAATAAAAATAAAGCATATCTAAATTCAATATAATGGTGAGTGACACATTTCAAAACTTCTGCGTTTTTACCCTGAAAAGTCTTTTTAATACCGCCATCCAGCTGGTATAATTTTTTTATCATAAAGTTAAATATAATGGTCGTTTAAATTGGCAAACATATATTCTAACCTAATGTATCCCTACCCCCCTCATCCCTACCATTTTATTGCATATTTTTCTATACCGAAAAATGATCATTTTTGCTCCGAAAAATCCGGAAAACTATCACGCTAGTTTATTATGCTTTTTTCGTTTAAGACAGCTTTATTAAATCTTTGTACAAAATATACTTTTTAGAATTAATTTTATATAATGTAATTTTTTTCAATTTATAAACACAAACTTTGTTTTGTTATACTGTTATAATATTAAACAAGTTGCTTTTTTGAATTAAAAAAGTATCACTTGGATTAACTTTAGTTTCTTTAACCATTTTTGTTGAAGTTTGATCTAATTTTCAAAGGCATTTCTGGAGCTTTTGATAATATTAGTAAAGTTCCACCCCCAAATGTTCACGTCTTGATGTTTGTACCGTTAAAAATTCATTTCAGTAAATATTTCAGAATCACAAAAAATAAAAATCTTTCATTTAAAAATAAGCTAAACATAACTATTATAATAAACCAAACGTTATAATCACAATTTATAATATTATTATTGAATATAGGTAAAAACAGTACTGTCATTATACAATACTCTTTCAAAAAGAATAAAAACAAGAGTGTATTTTTTAAAACGAAATATTTAACCTAAAAGCCAAAAACATTTCTTATACTTCCAAAAATCAGTACTCTTTTTTTGCATAATTACCTTCCGAAGTAAGAGTCCTCTTCAGCCGACGAACTCAAAGAGATGCTATCTGAAAGGGATTAAGTGGAAACATTACATTTTGTAGTGAAGTCAACTCAAATCACTGATATAAGTTAACAATATCCATGTTAATAATGCAGACATACAGTTCATGCAATTATAGAATACAAAAACTTCCAATTATTAGAAAAATTAAATTACAAAAAAAGCTTCATTAAGCTCAATAGTTCTCAATATATATTATATTAAATGTAGTACAGTCTAAACTACAATAAACGAAAGAAAATGGTTTGATTTCCTTTCTATAATAACTATCAATCTAATATAATTTTCGCATTAGTAATACCTTCAAATAACTCAATAAGAAATGGTAATCTAAAAAACTGTACCTTAAATTTAATACATTTTATACATAATACATGAATACCTGGCTACATTTTATATTTTGCATAATTACATAGCTAAGATTGCAAATTAAAAAGTAAAACATATAATATTACTGATAAAAATATTATATATAAGATAACTATGATAATAGACATCGATAAGGGATAATTTGTCATCAAATGATAAATACTAACATATAATAATAAATACTAAAAATACACATAGCGATAATAATAGTGAAATAATATAAATAAGTTACAATTTAGAACAATAATTTCTTTTAATACTAGTAAAATGTTGATTTAAAACATTTCCTAGGAGATTCGCAAGTATTTCATGACCTTCTATATTTCCATGAACTCTGCAGTTAAAGGAGGGGTCCGAATGAACTACCCACCTTTAAGCGGACACCTGGCGTTGGGCTTCGAGCGAATCAGGGTGACAAACGGGGTGTTGAGGTTGTCCGGCGGCACCCGGAACTCGGTCTGCGGTCGAGCTATCGTCTTTCCAGAGAGGAGGGTCACGTGACCACCGCCAGCACCCGGGGTGGCCGCCGTGGATTGCGATGATAGGGACCGTCGGGCAGTTGCCGTGGGAGACTTGAAGGACTGAAGGAGAAGGCCATAGAAGGGGTAAAGTATGGTTAGAATCAGGATGGTTACATTTACGGGGCAAACGAATTTAAGCATTACAAGCAAAGCGTCAATAGCGCCAAGGTTTCTATTCTTTCGTCATTATCATTTCGCAAAGCTTTCTAATAGGAAAAAATTCTAATTTTAAAATTATTGATTTCATTATGTTTTTCGAATTTGTTGAATAATTAAAAAAATAAAATACTTTGAACCAATGAAAAGTACTGAAAAATAGATTAAGTAGAAACTGTTTAAAACGAGAGTGTACCAAGTGTTACCAACAAATAATTTTTATCTACATCAGGTTGTAAGTCAACGTATTGTAAACTATCTATGGTTTAGATATAGAATAGCAGATCGGAAAAACGTGATTACCATCACATGTTCCAATTAAGAAAATAAAACTAGAATGTATAGAACATGTATATTATAAGCCTTCACAGGGGACCATCTAATATTGTTGACAATATTATATTTATTATAATGCGAATAACAATATACTTAAATATTGAAACACGAGACGTAACCAATGCCACTGACAAATAATGATACTAAGATAAAGCTAGAGTCATAAGCTCAATTAAACACTTTATTAATATTGTAAATAGAACTTAAAAGAACAAGCTTAAAATAAAAAGTAATAACTATTTTCACATCTCTACAAATCAACCCCAAAAATAATTAACATGAATGTAAACCAATGAAATATAAATAAACCAACTCTAAATATAAGGCGAAATGTTATCAAAAGCGTGCTCACGATAAGCTAATTACATCTCAATAATAACAATTACTGTATTGATAAGATTCTTCAGAGCAATACTTCCACACACATAAACCACAAAGTAATAACATGGAAAGTGTTTCAAGTAAATGAAAAAACAAACAAGCGTAATAAAGAAATAATAACCTTCTTTATATTTAGTAAAAACTGGAAACTGAAGTATGTCATATATTACCCCTCAATAATAATTTGTATTAAATAAAGTAATTTTAAATAAGAAAACATGATACAGTAATGATTGATTGCCCAAAGAAGCCGCATTTTTTTAATTAAACTTGCAGTAGTGATTGTTTAGTAATTGTTAATTTCTAATCACAATTAAAAAATAAATGCAGAAATGTACAGAACATTCTATTAATATGTCCATACAGTAACCAATTACTTACTACAAACAATAAACTTTCTCATCAGAAGCAAAAACTTCAATCTAGCTGAATTGACCAGAAAATTTATTCAACTAAATAAATGCGCTAAATAAAACAATCTGATTCAAATTAAAATATTTAGCAAAAAAATATAATGTCAATAACAAGTATTTTATACAAGTATGTGGATATTAAAAACGTTCCAAATTTAAAAAAATTAGATGTTTACGATGTTTGCAAACAATGTTTTAAACAATTAGTTATCCGCATTCAAATGTTGAACATATTTTGGGTTTGTTCCTCTGAATTAAGATTGCTTCCTTAAATCGTAAGTTATTTTATTAAAAGACAAAAAAGAAAATACAATGATGTATTAGAAAACGGTATTTAAAATGATTTTTTAACTGAAATAGAAATCACCGGTATTTTAAATTCAAATATTATGTTGAGCACTACAAATATATTATATAATATACCATGCATTCTAAAATATAACAATATATGCATAATAGAAGTAACAATGCATCACATTACATTGCAACCGAACAACTAGCTGAAAGCTGTGTGACTAAAGTTGCAAACATGTGATTGGTATAACATCAAATTTCAAGAAGTTATAAACAAGATGCTGTCATTTTTACACAACTGTTTGAGCAACATTTAGACAATATAAAAAACCACAAACAAAAGAATGAATAAATATTATGAAACTTCAAATAGTGATAAATTTAGGGTAAAAACAGGTATTTATGGGTAGTAAACATATTAATCAATAAATATTTGTGATTATGAACAAAACAAGCAAATTAAGAAGTGATTAATTCTATGGTTAGGTTGACTTTTTTGTTGTATATACTATACTTTTAATTATTATGAATAGCGTTAATAACATATTTTGTACGATATAAAAAATAATTAAATTCAGTGATAATTTAATACACACTGTCATGTCAACAATACATTACATTCGACATAGTTAACAGAAGATTTTAATTAATGTGATATGTTATTAAAAAAATCATAATTTACACGGAATTAAAAAATATAATATAAAATAAATGTTTGGAGCTAGTTTGTCGCATGACATCAAATTGTCTTAGTCTAGTCGCCAGTGGATCGCAAATTTCCATCTATGAGACAGACAATCCTTAACTCACAGTGTTGGCGGAGCCCTCATTCTGCGGTGACTTCCAGGCCAGAGAGGCGCTTCTGCGGAATCTGACAGGATCACCGCCTGTCCCCGATGAGACGAGCAGAAGGGGACTTTCTTCCATTTTGTCGGGATTTTCCACCCGATCCAAAGCCGCGTTCTGTGTTTAGAGAGAGAGAGAGAGAAAGAGAGAGAGAGTGGGAGAGAGAGAGAGAGAGAGAGAAAGAGAGAGAAAGATAGAGAGAGAGAGAGATAGAGAGAAAGAGAGAGGAGATGAGAAGGAGAGAGAGAGAGAAAGAAAGAGAGAGAGAGAGATAGAGAGAGAGAGAGATATAGAGAGAGAGATAGAGAGAGAGATAGAGAGAAAGAGAGAGAGAGAGGAGATGAGAAGGAGAGAGAGAAAGAAAGAAAGAGAGAGAGAGAGAGAGAGAGAGATAGATAGAGAGATAGAGAGAAGTGAGAGAGAGAGAAAGAAAGAGAAGAGAGCAAGAGAGAGAGATAGACAGAAGAGAGAGAGAGATATAGATAGAGAGAGAGATAGATAGAGAGAGATTGATAGAGAGAAGAGAGATATACATGTAGGGGCCATGAGAGATTGGCGTGTTGGTCTCAAAAAATAAGATACAGAGAAGATAAAGATCAGAGAGAGAGAGAAAGAAAGAGAGAGAGAGAGAGATATTGTCTCAACCAATAGTTGGATGAGAGATGAGTGCTTTTCTATACAGCACAATAATCTGGTAACCATTGAACTATTGTAACTATGCAGGAGACATTCGTTGCTAAGAGAAACCACGAAAACTGAATCTCTTCACTGTTCCTTGTTGACCAAAGATGCAAGCGACACCTGGAACATAAAGATACAGGATTGCTCGTAGTATTTCTTTGAGGAATTATGGTATTAAAGATTTGCTTGATTTTTTCAAAGATTTTTTCAATTTACAACTTATAACAATAGTTTGAATCAAAGAAGTGGTCCGACAATTCCCCCAGCGTACTCCTTTCCTATAGGCTATGACATATTGTTGATATACATACAAGTATATTATGTTAAATCACAGTAATCATTTCTACTAATAAATAAGAGACATATGAAATTAAAAATATGAGTTGAGCTTTTTAGTTTTATTGATATTTATAAGTCTGATTGCAACAGATACTAGCCTACATGCGTGATGTATTGTAATTAATTTCTTTCGCTAATTAATCATATTTAAATACGGACTAAATTAATTAAAAGTAATTATAAATAGAAACCATATACAATATTATGAATGTAAACAAAAACGGAATAATGAAGATGTCAATGTTAGAATTTCTCATATTCCACTTCGCAAGAGATCGATTATTTCTCCTCCAGATATAGAAACAGGACCGAAGCGTTTCCAACCTAC
>JAUZND010001066.1:0-13723 GCA_034780555.1 Coelogynopora nodosa | reverse complement strand
GACGTAAGTTCATTAAACTATAAAGGATTTATCGTTACGGCATTTGGCTCCACTTTAACATAAATTATATTATATTACACATATTATGTGTATTGGTTATTCGTGACCAACATGTTATTACAACTAATTAAGCTTATAAATGTTGATACCAATATACAACGTAACGTTTCAAAATTAAAATTATTTATTATAAGTTGTCTTATTTTTAATTTAGGAATATTTATGTATAAGGATGTTGTAATCATAATAAAATGTATTAATTAGTTATCGTTTGAAATTAAGATAGGTGTTCATTTTATAAAAATTATCCACAAGTGTTATGCAGATTATGAGTTTATTCGCCCTGCCAGATAAATCCGTAACAATTCATTTTATAAATTAAAATCAATAAATCAATCAATCAATCAAACAATTGAAAAATATGTGACAATAATAAAAGTAATAAATGAATAAGAATTTTGTAAATATTAAAATTAATAATAACATGTCTAGTATGAACAATACCTAAAAAAACATAAATACTTAGACCACTTGTCATTAAATTATGATGTATTTAATTTTTTTTATATAATAATGAAATCAAAATATTTGAAATTATTGTAAATTCAATGATGATTTGTTTAATTGTGCAGTAAACAACTGAAGTAGCATTCAAATAACAACAGTTACAAATAGTATTACAAATATGTGTTTAGTTATTGACGCAGTATAGTTCAATAAAATATGTAATATTCAAATTAACTATCTGAAGAACATCAAACTGTGAATCTTGTCAATTCTGCTGTAGGACCCCGGATATACCTGTGAGTGTAAGACTGGATTCCGTGGTAACGGTTACTTCTGTGTGAAGGACAACCCGTGCGATGACCCCAACGTGTGCGGCGGTAATAACTCGTTCTGCTACCTGGATAAAAATTATAGTCCTGTCTGCCGTTGTCATGAGGGTTTTGCGTCCGAGAATAATTCCTGCGTCTGTGAGTATATATATTTTACTCAGAATTATTTGCGTGCTAAGCTTTGATATTATATTTTATATTCATCGGACACTCAATATAAAATATATATATTTTTAGCGTTTCTTAAGCGTTATTTATAAATCTAACTATATAACTAAATATAGGTACCTATAAATAATAACTACTATATTTAACTTACTATATTAAAGTACGTTCATTTCTACTACGTACAACTACGAAATTTTGATAATGTTGTAAAATAAGTTTTTAGCTACTTCACAAAGTAATATCGACTGTAAGCACTGCCAAAATATTTTATAAAAAAATCATTTAATTATCTTGAAGATTAGAGTGTCTTTGTAAACAAGTTGCAATTTTTTAAATACTTTTCAGTTTGCATATTGATATTAATAAAAAAGCAAATTTGTTACATATTATAAAACTCATGATTCTGTTATTTTATATAAACAACATATTTAAAATTTCTGATAATTATTTAAAGTACGTCGTCGTTGTCATAGTTCCGTCAGATTGGTAAATGTTATATGGTGGTTAGGAATATTTCGTATATCCAGCCGTTTTTTATCAATCGCCACGGTCTTTAACTGCTCTGCGGTACTGCGGTCCCCGCCTTGATGTGATACATCCACATGGTTCTTGGTCTGCCATGATTTCCTCTACATTCAATTATTCATTGCACCACAAGCTTTTCTAACGATTTATCACCTATCGACAAATATAAACAAAATATTATTATTATTATTATTATTTATATTATCCGTATAACAATACGGATTTCGTTGTTCGTTAGTTTTTGAACTCGCGCAAGCCGATCCGCAATATTTTCTTCAATGTCCATAGTTCGAACGTCGTTATTTTCGTCTTTTGTTCTGTGTTAGAGTCCACTATTCGTAATCGTATGTTTTGATTGAGAAAATTAGACAGTTTACATGTCTAATCTTGGTGTTAAGACCGATGTCATGACTTCACCATAAGTTATTTAAAATGTCAACAGACCTACCAATCTATATTTAAGTAAGTGCTAAATAAATTCATATGCAATCATTTACTGCTGTGATTAACCGTTATCTTCCAGCTGTCAACGAATGTGAGCTAAATCTTGACAATTGTGACTCGGCAACATCTGAATGTGTTGATGAACTTGTCCTCTTCAGCTGTAAATGCAAAGCTGGCTTCAAAAAGGTGGATGGCAAATGTGTGGGTAAGTTTGTTAAAATTGTGTTTTTTATGTTAATTGCTGAGTTTTGAACAAAGAAATTTTTTTTCTAATTTTCAAAAAATTATGTAAAACGTTAGGACTCTATTTGTACATTATAATTTTTTAAAGTAAAACTAAAAATTGTATATATATGTTATGGCCGCATCCAGTCATTAAGCTATTATTTAAACCATTTAATTAATTTAAAATACTGAATTTAAAAATTCAATTAGATGTTTAAAAAATAGCAATGCTATAGAACACGTATAAAACAATTATTATTATTATTTAAAATATATGACGAGCATATTTATATACATGAAGCAATAGTTTGTAATATATAATTTTAGATAATAATTTTTTTTGAGATTTTAGTCGTATATCCTTCCAAGAATATTTGTCAACATAACAAATATATTACAAACATATATAACAAATATATATATATAACAAATATATATATATATAAAATTATATATAAAATATACATATATATATAAATATATAACAAACATATTACGTATAATGAAGGAGAACAAACATTACCTTTATTTAATCTAATCAGGTATAAATGTAAATTTCGAAACTATTTTTTTGATTAAATAAAACTAAAGTTTAAAAAAATGTGTAAACAATTTATAACATTATTTGAAACGGATTTCATTTCAGCTGTTATTTTAAAGCATCATTTCTTTATCAACAATATAATTTAATTTGTTTGGTTATTCCATTTTAGAGAAACAATTTATTATTTCCTATATAATTACTATTTTAAACAGTTTAACCAAATCATTAGAAACTGGTTAATAATAATCACATTCAAATTAAATAAAAGTTGATTAATATAATATAAATTCTAAATTGTTGACAAACACATTTAATTGCAATTATTGCAAGTCCTAGCTGATATAATTAAGAGATCCCCTAATTCACATATAATCTCCCCTTATATACTAGTCTCTCTTTCTACTTAGACAAAAACGAGTGCGATCCAGATTCGGTGGACTTCGAGGCCCTTCCCTGTATGGCATCTGGTGGTGCCTGCGTCAACACGGTGGGAAGTTTCCGGTGCACCTGCACCCAGGGACAGATTGAGAAGGGGGCTGTTTGTGTCCGTGAGTATTTGTGGTTGCCTATTATATAGGAAAAGGCCCTTCGAGTGTTAGCCTAAACTCCACCGTATCATATATATTGTCCATCTGTTTACTAGTATTGATATTGCTTGGAAATAAATAAAATGAATAAATAGTTTTATATATTTTATTAATATCGCTTGTTATTTCTATATAAAATGTGTCAATGAAAAAGACGTAGAAATATTAAAACAATTCATACTAAAAATAATTAATCACCCGTTTTTAAACCTATTTTACTACAATACAAAATATAGTATTAGTATCAATTTATAATTTTTGTAATTAAATAACAAATGTGGTATCTTCTTTATAGTGCATTATTTAACAATTGACTATCATTTTAATGCATTTATAGAGTTAGAAATTATTAAATATGTTCGATCAAATTACATAATAGTTAATATACTAATAATGAAACGTAATGTGTTATCGATACAAACACTGGACAGTTAATTTTAAATGTAGCAAGTTTGAAATATAACTTTTCAATTCAAGCATCCCAATTTTATTACATTTTATTGTATTTAATGTATTGTAGTTATTGAATTATATTTTCCAGTGTAAAAAAGACGATAACAAAAAACTTCACATTTTACACACTTTTCCCCATTCAGCGGTTCCCAGCTGTGGTATAAGCGACACATGCGCAGAGAATATGAAGTGTACAGATAAAGCCTTCGGGTACCAGTGTTGGTGTCCTGATGGATTTACTGGTAGGTGACATCACTAAATGTTTACAACACACTGTGACAAATAAGAAATTTACTTATGAAATGGTTTTAAAGTATTAATATGTTTATTTTTAATGGTAAAAAAATGTTAAATGACTTTATTTAAATAGGTAATACTATATTTTGTTACATTATTAAATATTCGCTAGTGACATTAACTGTTTAACTATTTTGTAATGCGCTTACTGATTTGATCATATTTAATTTTCACATAATTGCAAGATACTGATGATATGTATATATAATATGTTTATTTAATTGAAAACTGAATATATTGGCATTCATGTAATACAATATGTACAAAAAATAAGTTGTCTTTTGAGATTTGAGATCTAAGAGTTTAACATCCATAATAAATATTATGTTGATGTAGTATTCATAAATATCCACTACTATTTTTAATGACTATAAAATATATATTTATTTGTTTCAATGTGTTCTTTATATTACAATGAATATATACTGAAAATATATTACATTGAAATTTAAAAAAATGTAAAGGATAAATAAAAACAGCATTTTATTATTTTTATATGTTTATAATTTAAAATGTTGTTCCATAAAAATCTCAAAAAAATTTAAAATTAAAAGTAACATTTAAATATTTTAAATATGAAGGTGAAAATATTACAAAATTATTAATAATTTTATATAAATTATAAATTATTTATAATTTATATTTTTATATTTATTTATATATATTTATATTTATATATTATAATTTATAAATATAATAAAATTTTATAAAAATTATTAATAAGTTTGTTCCTGTATGTTAGAAAAGTTTGTTTTAATTTTCATCTATTTTTAATGATTGCTAAATAAATGTCATCTACGGTATTACATTTGAAAATGGTTTGGGGGGGAGCAAAAGTAGTTAGTAAGAGACAAGAAATATTCGCTATAAGATGTCGTCTGACTCTCCCCTTGCGTCTAGTTGTATTTATATACTGCTTGTCTAAACATCTCCTAAAAGGTAACTTTGTAATTTTTTATATTCGTTTTCTATGTAACACGTTTAACTGAATTAATAAGGCTAATTAATTACATAAAAATTACTTGTGTAACTGATGTTAAAAAGGTACAATTTATTTATCAATGCAGAAATCAGTAATAAATAAAATGTATAATTTTGTGTAAATGTTTCGTAAATATTACATTACAATTTGTAAAACAAATTTTATTTAGATTAAAAACTTCAATAATGTTATGTCATTATTCCATTAATATCATTTGTGAAATAAGGTTTAAATAAAAAAGACATTTATTTAATGCACAACTTTGTGTTACCGTTTTTAAATTGTACTAATTTTACATTCAAAGTAAATAAAAATTAGTTAAACAATGTATACACAAACAAATATATACTTACTAATGTGTATAATATTATCATTTTAACATTGCGACTAGGTTTAGTTCATATATGTTTAAAAGGATTTTATTCAAGATTCTATCATATATTTTGTAAAATATTCAAAATTTTAATTTAATTTAATTTGTTTTCATAAAACAACTAATCAAACAAAATGTCTTTTCATTCTTATTATACAATGATATATTTGTCTCAATGTTGGTATACAATTTGGTCTAAAATATTCTATTTTATTTGCTCCTACATAAAGCTTATATAATCCTCCGACCCTTCTTTCTAAACTACACATCCATGTGTCAAAAGTTCTCCCTAATATTTATCTTTATATTAGCATAAAAACTGATTTAAAAATTGATTAATGTCTTTTTTAACCGTTTAAATATTTCCTAACATCGGACAAAGTTATTGCATCAACTAAATTTTTGAACGTAACACCATATAACTTTATATAATATTGCGTATTGTGTGTCCTTGTTTTAATAATTAATTTCACTGATTCTGCGACTAAGTTCTGGACCAAATATTTTATTGAAAAATTGTTCTAAATGCAGTAAACTGAGCTTATATCATACTCATTTCAGAAACTACCAACAACACGTGCGTTGACATAGATGAGTGTGAAATACCTGAACAGACATGTGGTACTAATGCCACATGCAAGAACACTCCAGGAACATATACTTGCCAATGTGATGAGGGCTTCACAATAGACGTGTCTGGAAAGAAATGCAAAGGTACCTACGCATATATACATATATATATATTAATACACTGATTCTTGAATGTTTACAAAAATAATCACTTTGTTTATTGTTGGTGTGAAAGTAAATGTTTTAAATATATGGTAAATTCTGATAATAAAACACAACTTGGTATTAGCTATATAGTTATATGTATATCAGCATGAAATACACATTTTATATCAGTGATAGCATTTTCAGCAAGTTTATCTCTAATGCAAATTTGTTTTATATTTGTGTGATTTGTTCTAAATATTTATACTCAAAATTTAAAATTTTAAGTTTTTTAAATTTAAAGTTTCAAAATTTAAAGTTTCTTAACTGACTTTCTAACTGATTTGATTAAATTCTGTTATTGAAATTTGATATTTAACATTACAATTTTTTTAAAAAGATTACATGAATAGTAATTACAAGATGTATCTAATAATTAAATAAATAAATTATAAATCTAATTTGTCATTAATGTATCGTATTAGTGTTGTCAGTGTTATTCAATATATTATACAAGAGTCAACTATTGATCTTATTATTCTTATGATTTATCACTTTTGAGAAAGTTGCTTTTTTAACTTTTTTAATATATTGTGTATATTCTTCCGACCCTGAACTAACCAATCCAGATAAGGATGAGTGCTTCCTGAATCCCCTGATCTGCGGTGATAAAGCAAAGTGTGTTAACGCATTGGGATCCTACAAATGCGAGTGCATCGTTGGATTTCAGATGGATCCAGCTACTAAACAGTGTGTCGGTAAGTGAATTCTTAATCTGTTTTTTGTAATTAAATATACCAATGAATGTTTTTAATTAGAATGAACAAGTAAAGACTTAAGATATACGTAAATATAGTGCAAACGTTTCAGATCACAATAAAACGTTGAAAGCAATTTTATTAAAAGGCGAAATACTTTGAGAGGAAGGAATTTATATAATCATTTATTTTCTAATTACAGAAAACAGTAAGTGCATAAACAAATAGATAAAATATGAATAATAATATATATATACAATGTATAATTTAAAAATGGTATATTATTAAAAAATACATATAATTATATAAATAAATTATATTTTAGAAAAAATTATTATTTCCACAAAGATATTACCCTAAATAACGAAGTTTACTTATGAAATATTAAAACGTGAAAAAATGAGACATTCCTTTTAGAATATATACTTATGTATTAATCACTGCTTTTTGTAATTTTCGTTTGAAACACGAATCATGTATTTATATTATTTATGTACCAATTATTATTTAAGATATTGACGAGTGCGTTGATGATAGGAAGAATCCTTGTCACGAACATGCCAATTGCAGCAACACGATTGGGTCCTGTACTTGCAAATGTTCGCCCGGTTATACCGGAGATGGCATCTACAAATGTTCAGGTAAAACCGTATTGGCTAACATGATAATTAAGTGGGTACAAAGTGAAAATGATATACTTTAGGACGTTATTTTAAATACTACTATATGAAATTTAGCCGGTTCAGTAATTGAATTCTCTACATCCTATATTCGAATAATATATTACACCATATTACATTAATAAATGAAAAAAATAAATGCGTTAGATTCTTTATATGTGTTCTTATAGGTTATTAAAAAATACGAATTATAATTATTTAACAAATATGGATATACGGTTATACTTATCAATATTTTCAAGTTTTTAAACAATTTTAAAATGACAAATTAATTCTAAATGACGTAGGTTTCATTCATAATTTTAAAATATATTTTTTTCTATATATTTAAATGATTTAAAAATTGTTGTTGAATACGTATACAAAAATGGTGTCGTGATCTATGTATATGACTCAGTTTATATATTTAAAAGTCCCATTCCTAAATATTATACCGTATGTTGCAGAAACCGACAACTGCCCGGCTTCAGTTAACTTCCCATGTCCGGCTTCGACCTATTGCAAGATTGTGGATAATAAGCCCAACTGTCAGTGCATGTACGGTTTTGTTGAGGATGGCAAGACGTGCACTGACAAGGGATGTATTTCGAAATGTATAGGTAGGTCAGTTTCGGTGTGTTAGCTTGTTATTAGAATGTAACTATCCTAAAAAGCGTGACAATTAACTTTTTTGTAAAACAATATATTTTCATTGTCATATCGACTAATAAATTATGCAATTTTCTGTTGATTTAAGTATATGACGTATGACTTTAAATGTTTCTCTCTTGTTAGACAGGATTACGCTTATATACTAATATAATGTTTTTAATATAATATAAGCTAACTTAACACACTTTATTAGCATATATAAAAATCATCAAAAGAAAAGATGAGTTCAAATGTCGTGACATTATTTTTGAGGAATTGATAAGATCATAAAATGTTATCTATTGAATTAAATTCGAGAAAATTACACGAAAATTCTTTTATTTTAATTGTAGTATTTAGTGATAATATACAGTACATAATAAATGTTAGAATGAACACAAAAAACACACAAGATATGTTAATAGTTAAACAAACTAAATAGTTAATAAAAAATGTCAACGTATGACGTCACTATTATATTAACCACGTGACAATTTGTTTATAAATATCTCTAAAAATATTTAAATTCAATAGTTGTCTTAGTGCATAAATATCGAATGAGATGTAAGTTTTTGTAAAAATCAAACGTACAATATGTACTTTTTAGTCCTTATGCTATCCTATCTTGACCATTCGATTATTAATTAAAACATGTTATACCGAGAAAACATTAATAATAGACTAAATTAGAAAATAGATCGAAAGTGTTATATGAAAAGTATAGTATAGAATATAAAGTAAACATATTATATTATGTTATATAATTTTTTAATATGTTTACTATATAAATATGTATGTTCCTGCATAACAACCTCTAAAAACAAAATTAAATTTATGGTAATCATTAGCCTATGATAACTTGTAAACGTGATATAATATTATCATATATATACTTTATGAACTTTCTGAACTTGAGTATATAATTAAAATAGTAAATCACTGAAATGTTTTCTTTCCATTCAGATCTTGATGAGTGCCTAACTAACAAGGACGTTTGTCACTCTCTGGCTAAGTGCAAAAATAACGGCGGTTTTTATACTTGCGTATGTCCCGAACATATGCGTGGCGATGGTCGAAATGAGTGTGTAGGTAAGTCCACTGTTTTATACTACTCACACTGACTACTAACTATATATTCAGGATTAGAAATAACGGTATTCCCCGGGATACCGCTTTTATTTTCAGAATAACAACTTTGTAGTGCCCCAGGGGCATATGGGTCTCTGGGGCCCAGGGGTATATGTATATATATAATATATACTTCGTTATCTATTATGTTTATCTATAAAAAAAATTATGTTCCTATGGTATGTTATTGTTCCAAAAATAGATTGACCATAAATATATTTATTTTGCTTTTACAATCCTACTGTAATTCAGATATTGATTTTATTTATGATGTACTGTACAAATACTATATTTGATTTCAAAAGGTGTTAGGGTAATATCTACTTAATAAACTTTGGCAAACATCTCTAATTGTTATGAATAGCTGATTTCTAAATTTTATGCAACTGCGTACAATATGTCGTATCAGTTAAATTTCTGATATCCCAAAATTATAATTTGCTATTCTAACTGGAACACCAAAGCTATAATTTTTAATGCCAGACAGAATATTAGAAGTGTGTTCACCACATATGGTATTTAAATAAGATTAATAAGTAAACTGTGTTTTTCCTGTTTCATGTATCATGCAGGATTTATTAATATCAACAAATATGAATAAATACGTACATTTGATATATCCTAATAACTCAATGATACTGCTTTTGATAGATTTTCTATTATATAATTGTATGGGTTATATATGCTTTTTCTTACTGTATAACATTATATATATATAATATTATTTTCTATATTTACACTATTTCAATTTTATGTATTCAAGATATCGACGAATGTGCAGATACGCCCAGCGTTTGCGATTTCTATACGTCTATGTGTCGCAACCTTGACATTTTATTTGATGGCAAAGCATACGAATGTGACTGCATGCCAGGTTAGTAATGATAATAAGTCATGTAAGTAATACTTAGTACTGAAAACACACTATTACTAAGATGTGACCGGTATACCCATCACAAATTGTACGGTTCTTATGTTGGTTTTCAATTTAACATTACAACTAATATTGTCTACTCAAAATGTAATACTTTATACATTGTGTTTTCACATTAAAACATCGTTTGTGTGTCTTACTTGTATTTAACTAAATAGACTATAGCTTAAAAAGAAATATTTACCTGGTTTTTGTTACTTATAATTAAGTGTCTATAAGTTTAAAAAAAGTTATGTCATTGCTAATGCAATTAGTGGTAAATATATAATGATAAATTGAATTTTTATATTTTCTCAATTATAAATTTCTTTTGTACAAAATAAAGAAGTATTAACGAACTTGTTAACATATAATTACACTTAACTAATTACTTTTGTGAAATCATGTTCGGACATGACGAATACTTTTCACAATGGGCGGAATTTTGCATATTACATACTTTTTGCAATGTCAATATTTTTAGTGAATTAGTACAATTAAAATGTTGTTTTTAATAATATATACTCAATTAAACTTTTCTTTATAGTAAGCATATTAAACTATACATACATTTTTATTTATAGAATAAATACATACATTAATTATTATTTCATATTTCATCATTTCAATATGAGATGTTTGCGTTCATGCTATATATGTATTTTTCAATGTTAATATGTTGCTATGATTCTATAAATGAATATACAATGTAAATTTATTCATTTTTTAAGTACCTAGAAATGAGTTTCTAAGATATTTTTTGTTTTGTCTAGACTTGATTTAACTCAGTCTAATGATTCAAAAGTATAAATATTAATTATTATTTAATATGTATATATATATGCTTATTTTAATCCGTTTTATTTATTTAAATAATTACAACGGAAATGTGTATCATAGTAGTTCATAAATCTAGTGACATTTATCTGTTAGAAACTAAAAAAGTGGCATAGTAAAGTTATTCAAGCATAATTAGTTCAATCTGCTATCAAGGAACACTATGAGAAAGAATATTTTATTAACTAAATTGTGCCGTTCATTGAAATAGTGTTGGTGGAAACTTTCGGTTATTTCGAACGTAAAATCAGAGATGTCACACTTTAGACGTTG
Source organism: Coelogynopora nodosa (assembly GCA_034780555.1). Classification (NCBI taxonomy): domain Eukaryota; kingdom Metazoa; phylum Platyhelminthes; order Proseriata; family Coelogynoporidae; genus Coelogynopora; species Coelogynopora nodosa. The sequence goes on along the minus strand of JAUZND010001066.1, from coordinate 2,356 downwards.
AACATGACAATTAGAAAATACTCAAATGGACGTATAAATACATAAATGTATTACACTTGCAATATATTAAATTATCTTTGTGTTTAATTATAGTTGATTCGTAACACAGGAATTTGTTATTATGATTTCTTATGTAGTTGTGATTATGCTCTTGATACGATTATCATGATAAAATATCGAAAACATTATGAGATATATTCTCAAACATTAACTAATTTGTACATTTTCAATATAATTCACATTCAGGTTTTGGGAAGAAGCCAAACACAGAGATTTGCGTAGATATCAACGAGTGTCTTTCTGCGGAGGTCCACCAATGTCCCAAAGGTACCGTCTGTAATAACTATGCCGGTGGCTTCTCCTGTGAATGTCCAACCGGCTATCGCAGAAAAACTAATCCTTTGACCTGTGAAGGTAGGAGTTCCTATACTGAATGTCAACTGTGGCATAATGCCTAAACATAACTCAAGCCATTATTTTCGCTGCCTGTTTTTAGTCTTTAAGCAGTAAATATGATCGGTAACTATAGTCACGTCATTTAAAAAAAAGTTAAGCAAATTTATTTATAGCACATTATGTTCTACTTATAAAATACAAGTATAATAACAAGAAAACATAAATATTTAATGTGAACAACGCCGAAAATATTCACATTTAATTAATAAATATTTCAGATTTTATTTAGCATTTCATTTTTTAATATAGTTACTCCAAAAATATACATGTAATATCTCTTATTCCACTGCGCTACATCTGTACTATTAAAGTTATTAATTATTCATATAATAAATATGAATTAAATATAATAAGTTATTTAATAATTGTAATAAAAACACCTAATTCGATGTACAGTTCAGTGAAACAAAATTAGATATAAATTCAGATATATTTATGAATAGTTAAAATTTGAATATACAATGTGTCTAAAATTTGAAAAATATTTACAACATTTATATTTGATATATATATTTAAGTATTTATATTTCACAAATATAATTTTTTTAAACAATACCAACATAAAGTCAATTTAATAACTTTAAAAACATCAATTAAAGGTTCTCAAAATGTTCTCCGTCAAGTGGTAACAGGTTTCAAAGCAATATTCCATTTCTCGTTGCACATGCTACTGTTAATCATTTATACATTTATTTTTATTGCAATTGTCAGAAATTCATTTATTCAGAGCCACATTTCACATCTTAACTTAGAATACTTGATGTTTACCATAACCCCCACAATAATTAAAGTCAGGTAGGATTACTTAGATATGGGAACGTGGAACATATAGCACTTGTTCTTGTTAAACGTGTTCAACAATTTTATTGTAACAATAACTAATATTTATTTAAATATTGATTTATTCAATTATTATACGCAATATGTTTGTTAATGAACTTGTGTAATTGTGTAATATTAGTTGGGCCATTAGAGCTAGCTTATAAAAATACTTTGATTTTCCAAAATATATCAAACTTTTATTTATATTTAGAGCATGTGAGATAATTTTCAGTTGAAAAATTTATACATATACATATAATAATAAAAAAATTAACGATGCGTATACGCAACACTAGGCTCTAATATATAACACATTTTTGCGTATAAAAAGTGTTGCGTATACGCAACACTACAGTTTCCAGTGGTTTGCACAATATTGATACTAAATTTGAAAACAATATCAACAGTTTATATTAGTATGACCTCTATTAGAATAAAAAAATTCAATGTTAGTTATGGTAACTGTGAAAACAATCAGGGTGTAATGAAACAGTGCATGATTTACGCATATAGATTGTTTGCGACGAACATTGCTTACAACGCAAATGTTTACCATCTTCTCGGCGAACAACACTATGCTCATCATTTCGCAGAACTGCTGGTTTGTGTAGATGAACATTTTCTGACAACAATGAGAGTACAACACTTCTGCGAAATTTTAAATATGGCATTCCATTTTCAAAAAGTGTTTGCCATGCGTTTGTGCATGCCAAATCTAGAAGCCATATGAAAATCTTCCAGTACCACTTCCTTATGCGAATTGTGGTCCTGTATGCATTTATGCTTTCGTATAACAAATCAACGCCTCCCATTTTGTTGTTGTACTGTTTGATAATCTGAGGTTGTTTTACTGAAATATCTTTTCTCTCCTTCTTTGAAAATCGTTTGCACTTTCCTTCAGGATTGATTGATAGCGTATTCGATGCAATTGTTACAACGCGATTGTCCAGCCACTGTACAACGGAAATTCCATTTGCAGAAATAATCTCTGATGTTCCCCATTCCTTTTTCTTGAAAACTTTTTCAGCCGATAAGAGATTTTGTCCACCTTTGAGACGGTTTCGTTGAATTGTTCCTG
>JAUZND010001065.1:0-34958 GCA_034780555.1 Coelogynopora nodosa | reverse complement strand
GAGAGCGAGAGAGAGAGAGAGACAGCGCGAGAGAGAGAGAGAAATCGTTTATCTTTACAATGGGCGACTTTGTGCGAATAATTATGGATTTGAAAATAGTTTTGGAAACAACTCAAGGTTTTGAAAACTAAACATTAGCTCAAGAAATTATTGGTTTTGAAAAAACCTTTTCAGTGCGTATTAATTCAGAGTTCAAACTAAGTAAAAAGGTATCAAGATATCAAGGTATCAAGGTATCAAAAAAAATCAAGTTTGCATAGTAATTTCTAATTTTCAGGTTATTCAAAACCTCCAGAATTTATGTTGGATTTTGAAATTAACTTAAAAAATTTCTGATAATTTGCAAAATGTACAGGGTGTAATTTTTATTAATAAGATAATTTTATGTTTGTATTAATATTAAATCAAAATAAAAACTTCATCAAAACTTTCCAAGGATTTGATTTAGTTGATTTTTTAAATAGTCTTTGAAACCTTGTCAGAACTATCTTTCAACACCTTTTCAAAACCCAATGTGTCATTATGTTTACGTTTATTATATAATATATACGTTTTAAATAAATGTATGAATGATAAAAATATAGATTATAAAATAAAAACAATATTTGATAGTATCAACAATTTTACACCAATACTCACCAATTTTTGTTCTGATTGAATCTTCATTCCAAGAACCGTCTTCACCGTCTGCATCGATTCAGCCAACTTGCGGATGCTCGCTTGACACTGAAACACAAAAACATTTCACTTACAGTTTTGAAAATGAACCCTCTGCTTTACAGTTATTAGTAGAAGTTTGTAATATGTGTAACGCAAGAGATAATAAATTTATAAATAAATAGAGTTTTAGAATTCGGTCGAATCATTATTGAATATAAATTAATAAAAAAACGTATTGTCGTTCAGAGCATAAAAAAAGTTATAATATCTTCCCTAAAACACCTCTCAACCCGGACGTGTCCGGGATGACCTCCCCAAGATCAACCAGTGGAACACCCCCACACCTTCTTTAAACTACAACAATGAATGACACAACACAAAACGTGTAAAAAACATGATAGCATCAAGCAAAGTCAAGAATAAAAAATGCAAAAGAAGCACCTGAAAATAAAGAAAATATTTAGTTTTCATGACTGAACAAAAACAGTAATAAAAAGTATCAATCAATCAATCAATCAATCAATAAATAAAGGATAAATAGTACACGTAAGTAAAATGAAACAAGGACACATCAAATATAATTTGAAGAAGAATATACAGAGACACTGTATAATGATATATATTTCATAATAAAAAATAAAAAATAAAAAATAAAAGAAAGAAAGCAGCAGGCTCAAAAAAGTTACCGCTTCTATATCCAGTTGAGTTGCCAAATTGTCTGGTATGTTTGGAGACGGCTATTAGTAGTTTAGTATTAGAGGAGAGTGGGAGAGGGAGAGAGAGAGAAGGAGGAGGGAGGGTTACATTTATTGGTATAGGTTAATGTTAGTAAATATGATGAACGGGCTAGCTGTGAATGATATAGGTTTGTTTAGGTGCGTGAAAATATCACTCAAGCGATGAAACTATAGCTCAGTACAGTACTATATTATAGTAGTAATACTACATTATTTTAAAGCATATATTCAGCTCTATTTTGTCAAGGTGAATTTAATTTGTTTTGGTAAACGTGCACTATATGTTTCTTCTCTTTTCTATCATAATTGTTGGTGCTGACGGAGAAAATAGTATGTTGTTAAAAATAGGATTAAAATGTTGAATATCAAGCAAATATATTGTTATGAAAACATCGTACCAAAGCATCAACAATAAATGTAATATATGAACTACATATATATAGTGATACTGATTTTACTTTATCATATTCTTATAAACTACATTTTATTAGGATATATTATAATATTGATTATAAATATATAAATATTCAATGATTCATTGAATAATAAATAAATTATAAATAGTATATAATGAAATTATAGTAGGGACTATAATAAATACGTTACACACTTACTGTTTTTATAAAATTAGATTAATACAAAATTAAAAACATCAAAATTAGTATTAACATTTAGTATAAGAAAACGCATTTTTGGCAAGGGTAATAAAAATGAATTCAATGTAAGACTTTATATATTTTAATGAATTAAACATGTTTGTTACAAATAAATCTTTTTAAAGTAATCGAAAAAGAAATGAAAAGAAAAAGTCATTAAAATACAATGTAAAGTATTAATGTAAATACTCTTTACCTAGTCATATCTTTCCCAAGTGATTAAAACACATTTTTATGAACTTTATAAATCGCAACTACTAATTACACTAGTAGATTAAAATAGGCATTTTATCAAACAATCCGTAGAAATAGTATTCAATACAAAATGCAGTGTAAAAATTGTTAACCTCAGAATGACACATGACTGATTAGTATATATAAGGCCTATTGACATAATGTAACGCGATCAAATTGAAGTTGAAATTGTTCAAAAAAATTTCTTTGTCGTGCTGCAAAGGAGACATTTCCAAACAAACAACTCCACATTTAATATATATATATATATATGATATTCAGACAATATTGTATAATTTCAATTATTGTCCTGCCGTGTTCGGTAGGCATTAGCTTTACTAGTTTCCAGATCACGTGTTTTAGCTTATCGGCCATGTTTGCATGGTAAATACTAACAATTTTGAAATGTTCAAATTAGACAGTAAAGTTTCACTAAAAAAATGGGATGATGGCTAAACCAGACTTTCCTGTCCATTCATATGAAATATAATAAATTAAGTTAGTAGATAATATACTCAAAATAATAATATAATACGAGGAGAAAGAAACACCTAAAACTACGATGTGCAAGTACCTTGACTAGACAGCTCGCTGTATACTACACAAGTGAATGTAACCAATTCCCACCTGATCCATCTCCTTCTTAGTTGGGACAGGATCTCGTGGCATCATTGACTTGACCACTTCCAACTCACGACGTACTGAGTCCACATCTTGGATTCTGTGGGGAGTGAACCAATAGTTATATGTATCGCATCATTCTGCCTATTAGGTGATTCTACTGACTTTATTCTTTAGATGTAGTTTGAACTATCATCTTCTGTCGTTTTAAAGATAACATTTATACATAATATTGTACACTTCACCGTTTTCCTGAACTATCTACTTCAGTTCAAATTGCAATCATAAAAATGTTCTGAAAGCATGATCTCCCGCAGTTATGAAAATGATAGAAAGCCTTCCCGGTAATTATTAAATAATATAATTTATTAAGTAATAATCATAATATTTGTAAAATATAATGACAGTGTTGGAAATATATGACAGGGATTTTATCATTAGTACATAAATGTCTAAGCTTAAAACTAATTTTGTTCAAATATTAAATAATTGTTGTTAGTCATCAATTTTATATTTTTCTTTAAATTGGTTAGAATAACAACATTATCAATATTTTGTTTTCAAATTTCTAATAATTACTAACTTATTAGCGTCTTATCAGAAATATGAAGTTGGTCAATGATTTCCCAAAAATCGTAGAACATCGCTTTTAAAGATTTCGTTGCACTGTGTTATTCTTCAAAGTTTAACATAGGGTATATCATATTTAAACATAATTTTTTACTTATTTGAAAAATATAACATAACATCTGAGTTATATTTTCTAAAGCACCACAAATTTAATCACTTAAAAAATGCAAGTAAATACAAAATATTAGAAATTTAACATATATTTCTAACTATTCATAGTAGGGAGGTGGTCTCCAAAGGGTCTCCTAATACCTTCCGTCAATCTCGGCACCAACTCGAGATTGGAGTTCAGACTTGAGCAGTGTCAGGCTCTCTTGAGCGCGATAGAGCTGGAGAAGAAAAGAAAATACAACAAGAGAGATAATTGAAATGGAGCTAAGTTACTGTTGTGATATGTTACACGAGAAAATACCCTCTCTGTTTCTATCGAGGAATGTCTGTATGTCTGTTCCAGGATCTTTTATGAATTACATTGCAGACATTAGGGGAGCGTAAAGGTAACTGAGTAAAAGACAAAACAATTTCGGGAGATTTAATAAATTTAACTAACTTTAATTAACTAAAAGTTTATTTAATAGAAAAATAACAACGTTACACACTTAAACATATTTAAAAAAAACAATTTATCAATCTTACTTGTATCGCGGTCATAAAACAAAAATTATTTATTTAAATTAAAAAATTGACTGTTTAATAACCAATTCAGAAATTATTTAAATAGTTGGTTTTAAACAGATTTTGTTTCTAGTATGTATACCGGTAAAAATTAAATAAACAGTTTCAACCAGTTACAAAAACGTTCACTTTACGCTGAAATAAATCCAGGTAAACTAAAATTATTTATATTACAATATAAGCTAACAAAACAAGTTTTACCATTTAAAAAACAACAATAAGTTTCACCATACGTTTGTAAAAATAAAGGAATGTACAGCAACACTCTAGATAGTTCATACAATAGATAAAAGTATATCCTATGTAAATGAAGTGTACCTCAGCTCGAAGCGCATCCTTCTCATTACGCAGCTCGATAATATTCGCCGTTGTGCTGTTTTGCCAGAGCGAGACAGACTCCATCTTATCGCGGACGCTGGCGTGAATGTTGGCCGTTGCCTGGAGACGTAAATAGTCACAGATAGACACATGCATGCGACACAGTATTGGCAAGTTGCGGAGGTATGAAGATATGCTATTTTATATTTGCCGCTTGATTATATTATATAATAAGTATTATTATGGCTTAAATGTTTGCTAAAAGTTCCCTTATACATAGTTCAGGTAAAATTATAATTGAAACACATGTTGTCCGTACATCATGTCACTGATAAATTTAGTGTGTAATAGGTCCACATAGTTAAGGGCTATGTTATTTGAAAATACTAAAATGTAGTGGGAAAAACATACAATCTATGCAATCTTCATTTAAATATAGTTAAGTAAAAACATACATATCTATAAATTATATTAAACTTTTGTAATTAAATTTTATTAATTTTAAAATAACAAATAAAAAAATCAGATTTAATAAATATATTTATATTGTAATATTTTAAAACAATTATTTTCAAAATGTTTTAAAAAATGTATCGAAAATAATTAAACAAACATATTCCGCACAAAAATAAAACTTTTTTGTTTGTATTATTAAATCGATTAAAACAATAAGTATTCATGCATTTTTCATAGAGAGACATTTCTATTCCAAAAAATAATATAAAAATTATTTCAAATAAAATGAAAGAAGAAAACGTTTACATTTGATTGACCCTAATTTGAATTTTACAAATTCTAGAGAACATTTCTTAATATACATTTTAAAATATTATAAAATGAAATATCATCATTGTTCTACTGGAAAACCCACTAATTCCTCTATATTGACTAACTTATCAAAGGATTTCATTGTGTAGGTTTAAAAATCATTCTCTTTTACTCCAGCACTGAACTTTTTGATAAAAAGTGAGCATTTTTTACGATCCTATTCTTTGCTAACCTACAAACCCAGTAAGAGGCCTAATGTAACAACACCGCCAAGCAAACGAGGAGACACCATCGAGCGCGGCTCCAGTAGTGGCAGTGCGCACGCACTTACCGAGGCGACTTTGGTGTCAACCTGTTCATCAATGGTGGCCACCCGGTTGTGGATGCCCTGGATCCTGGCGTCCAGGTCCCCGAGCTGGCGGGTCACCTCGCGCCGGTAGTCCTCTAACATCTCACCCATCATGCGCCGAGTCTGAAGACGATACCGAATAGTAGTAGTAGTAGTAGGTAGAGTGGGGGTGGATGGGGCAATTGCACTGCAGTTAACCGCACTGAGTGGAGTGGCTATCCACTACGCGAGGGCGATATTGTGTAACACCTTCGTGCTTTTCCTTTCAATGTCAGTTTACTATTATTAATCAATAGTTATGAATAATGTAGAATTGAATTTTTAACCGCTTTTAAACAAGTCATTTTATAACGAAATATAAGACACACTAATGCATTTTATTAAAACAACCTAATTTGAAGAATAGTTTCCAGTATATCTGTTGCTTCTATTTTTAAATTTATTTTAAGAAATATAGCTATAGCGACTGCTCTAAATGGGCCTTTTTAATGATTTTAAACTAAATCATTAATTTTTAATGATTTTACACTAACTAAATCTAAAGTGTTATACATTATTGCGGTCAGTATATCATTGTATAAATAATGAAATATTTACTGGAGAAATGTTTAATTATACGAATACAAAGTTGGATGGTCAAATGAAGCTTGACTTATAAATTATCTCACACATCGCATAGAATTTTTAAACTTTAAAAAAAATTCAAAAAATATATTAACATATTTACAGTTCATGAATTGATTTTTTAACACGATACTAATAGTAACACTAAAGCTATATAATGAGTAATCATCAGCAAATAAGTATTTACAAGATAGTATGTTATAAAATAAAAACATAAAACTTTCAAAAATTCAAAACATGAAATTGTTTAGATAAAAATAACGAAGTAAAAAACTAATTTTAAAATATGATAATATTTTAACCTGAAATAAAATAAAATATAAATTTTTCAAGTTAGTTAAAAATAATTTATAATAAAAATTGCGATTATGGCTTATTATAAGCAAAGTATTCTATACTATATTCATGTATGAAGGAAGTTAATAAAAATTGTAAATACTAAGTAATAGCACAATACATGCATTACTTATTTCTAAATTAAGGACGTAACATATTAAATTAATAAATATATTTTTTAAATAAATAAATTTAATATTTACTTGCTACTACACTATTTAAAAAAATTATATGCGGAACATTTTATTATTTTTGCATAATATGCTAAAAGGTGTAATATGAAATGATTCCCTTGAATTTTATTAAATTTCAGAATTTATTATAAACAAAAACGCTACACAAATTGATGAGCTTCAACGATATAGAATTGCTATTATCATCCGAAATTACAAACGGTTTCAGCCAGAGACTGCTTTGTAAAGTAATAGAATTGCAGTACATGTAATTTGTTATAATAACTAATAATAATAGCAAACATCAGGATAATGTATAAAAAGGGATGGTTACACAGTAGCTATATAATGGTACCATTCAATATACACTATATATGAGTGGCGTATATAGGCAAGGCAACATAATCCACAATACCTTACTGGGAGTAAAATAGTAAATGTAATATGCTTTACTTTAGGTGGCAAATATACGACGGCTGATACTGCTTCATACTGGTTTATACCGGTCATTTATTGATTATTATATTTATTGAGACTAATGTTAAAACAGTATATATCTTTATTTCCCCTAGTATAATCAAAAACAAAACTGTGGATATCATACGTTTAATATGAATAAATTTTGTTACAAAATTAATGAATATTCTGTAAAGATATCCAGCGACCACACCATATCATCCACAATACAAGACAGACAAAATCGGTTCATGTAAAAACAGTGTCATCACAAGATCATTGTGCTACGGCATGCACTAGTTAGAAATAATATGTTTCTTATGTAGTCGAAAGACATTATGAGAGTGAGAGCTTTATGATATATTATTTAGCTATTAACAAACTCTAAACAAATTAATGTGTATCACAAATTTTCAATAAATACGTTTAACGCATCAAACAGCTATCAGGTTACAAAATATAATTTGATTACAAAATTTGTATAAAAATTATAAAGTTTAAACCAGGTTTAGATAATTATAACATTATATAAATTAAATTAAAATAAACCTACTATACAAATGCGTTGATCCTCATAACTTACTTATAGTTTTAAACTCATTATTTCGCAGATTTTAAAATAATTTTAACTGCGTGAATTGATCAAAAACATATTAATTTACAATTAAACAATCGCTAACATAAATGAATACGTTACGAAAAGTATATCCAATAATTGAAACAAGTTAGTGTTAAATGGCGATAATAAAAAACTAATAAAATAATTATTTATTGCAATAATGAAATATTTATTTATATAGACATTGCATAGCCTATAAGAGCACAATGATGCCTGGTGTACTTATGGTGACTAGAAACAACATGGCGGCGCCAACACAATGACGAAAGCTTACAGTCTTATAACTGGTAATTAAAACCTGAAACGATACAATTGGTTAGTATAGTGGAAGTAAAAATAGGAAAATAACTCAACGAATATAATATACTTAGCACAACAGATATGAAGATGTATAGACCAGAAATAGTTACATGTAAAGAATAACTAAAGTTAATCTATTGTCTAAAGAAATTAAATGTAGACAGAACACAATCAATACGTAAAAATAATACATTATAAGATAAAACATATATAATCATTTTGTAGGCTAAAAATAAGGAAGCGACTTATGCAAAACACTTAAACTTAAAACGAAGACAGAAAGATAAGCAATATTATGAAGTGATGGTACGGTAAGGATCCATTTTCAGTTGCACTAAATGTGTACATTCTATGATTATGATAAGGAAATGAAACATCATCGACAAAACGAAAACAACACAACTCGAAGTTACCGTCTCATCCGAATCTTTCTGACAGAGGTAAACATTGCCAACAACCAGAACAGTTATTAATAAAGGCATACAAAGAAGCACTGTAACATTATTATATCTACTTCATAATATAAATACCGCGACATCGTTGTATTATAAAATATTATATAACACAGAGTCGAGAATTACTTAAACGAGAAAATTGTTAAAATGATAGAATGATTAACAAATGGGTTCAATGTGACAAGCATACCCAATATGTAGATGGGATGTCAATATAGCGGGTTTCCATAGTGATGACAAATATTGGAACGAATTACGCATAGTTACTGACGAAGAAAGTCAACATTTACGTAAGGAAATATTTTTTTTGCTTTACCAATTCGATATATTAGACACTCATATATGCAATTAAATTTTAAATAAATATTACTTTATTGTTTTACTGGTATAACATGTTTGATAATTATTTCCAAAATATACTTTAAATATTATGTTTATATTCATATATTCTCTTTATAAATCAATGTATTAACAACAACAAAAAAGTGTTTATTACTCTTACAAAACAGGAGATATTTGTTTTTACTAAAATGTGCAAAATATATTAAATTTCTTAAATAAATAAAAACAATTAAAGAAATCAAAAGCAAAAAAATAATTATTTATACTAATAGCAATAAAATGAATAAATTGAAAATCAATTTTTATTGAATAAAATTTTAATTAAAAAATATATAATAAAAACATAGATTGATTCAAAAAATTACCATTGCATTTACTTACAAAAGTAAAACATAATATATAGTTGTCTGATAGAAAGTGAGAACGATATTAGTAACGGGTTGATTTAACAAAAAAATTATTATCATTAAAACAACATTAATATAATTACATAGGCCTACCAATGTACTAAAATCATTCTTACAGATTTGTAATACTAAGTACCTATTAGCATTAAAAGTGATGCTAAATTTTTTAAAGTTTCGAAATATTATAAATCATCAAAAACTTCAATTCCACGAACAGAGTTTCAGGTTTACTTTAATGATAACCTCCGACTAAAGTTCTACAATAATTCGATTAATAATAAAACAACAGATCCACTTGACTTAATGTCAATGTTGTGTGCTCGTTGATACTATACATAATAATGTTACCGATCGTAGAGCTAGGTAGAGCCACTCACCTTCTCTGTGTGCTGCCCCATGCTATTGGCGATACCTCCAATTGCCTGCTGAAGCGCTGAGGTTGCCGCACTGATCTTCTCCTCGAGTTCTTCAAGTCTCCCCTTGTACTCGGTGTCTTTCTTCGTTCTTTAGGAGTGAGGGAGGGGGTAGGTCTCGTGAAGGTTTATAGAGGGCCATGCTCAAGATTTCCGCAATTTATTTAGCAATAATAGTTAACAATATATCCAATAATTGATGATAAGTGAGAGATTAATATCTATCTTATCTGCTAATTAATTTTAAATAAAAAACATACTAACTAGAGTTTAATCAAATTCATGTTAAAAGGGTTATTGTTAAAAAAGTATTCAATTATTTACTACAAAAACTCAGTAAAATTGTAGAATATGCCAAATGAAATACAAGTTATAGATAATCTCAATGTGATTTCTCTCCAATGCATCTAGTTCCACACCTGGTCTTAATCTCTGCCGAGAGTACTTTAGAGATGTCCCTTTTGCTTTCATCGATCTGCTTCTCTAGGAGGCCAACTGCGTCTGCTAGACGACGTGATGATTCCTGATAGCGGTCTCGATCGTGCTGGAAGGAAAAGAGTAGAGGAGAAACGATTACAGAGCATTAGAGAGAAGGCGATTTAAAAGAGCAATAGAGAGAGAGACAGGCCATTTTCCTGACAAGTTGCCTAGTCAAGTGCATCATCCTAGTCAAGAACGCATCATCCAAGTCTGACTTAGCTCGCGGCTAGAAAAGAACGTACTTCTAAATCCTGATCAAGCGGGTTTTAGAAAAGGTCGAAGCACAAAATAACAAATAATAAGTCTCACTTAATACATTTTTCATAGCATACAGAACGACATACACAGCACTGCTGTCATAGTAGACTTCAGCAGAGCGTATTATTGATTATGGAAGCTAGAACTCATGAACAAGATGACGCGCCATGGTCTAGCTACATGCGTCATCAGATGGATTCACAGGTTTCTCAGTGATCGGTGGGCTAAAGTCTACTGGGGAAAAAAACACCTTAAACCTGGACCATGAAAAGAGGACCTCTACAAGGAAGCATACCAGCGCCAACTTTGTGGCTCATTTACATGAATGATATTGACGTAAGCTGACCCACTGATGTCATTAGCTCTGGCTACGCAGAACAGACCTCCCCTAACCAAAGTGAAAAACGTCCACGTCTGTGAGCCATCAAATGGAAGGTCACCATTAGCACTACCAGGACAACATAAACCCTTTACACCAAAGACTTACGAGAAGTCACCATGAAGGTACCCCCCGGTCAAAGGGTAGCTGAGAATCAGATCGATCATGACCCCATATCTAAATTATTAGGAGTGCAAATAGATTCCCAAATAACCTTCCGGGTACCTGGGAGAACACTTGGGGGTCCTTTACAAGACCTACTGCAAACCAGTCGCAGTCTAGTTAACATTAATCTCCAAAACCATCAGAGATCGCCTAAAATCAAAATATAACAAAGCTGCCAAGACATTTACGAGTTGCAACTTGTTTTCCCTCACAAACGCCACTATGACAGTTCAAGCTAATCTCCTTCCTCTACACTACCAACCAACAGGCAGAGCTACCATCCTATGTGAGTCCATGCTTCGGCGATCACTCCAACACTTCGGCAATACTGGCGACGAGAGCAGCGTTAGATGGTGATTTCCATAGTTCTACCGCAGACAGAACTACACGTATAGATAATAGTGTATTTAAAAATAGATACACACGATAGTGGTGTTCAACTAACTCACCCTCTGCTGGTCTTTGACTCCACTGATCTCCTCCATCTGAAGCTTCTTGACGTTGTCCCACTTTCGCTCATTGTCTGCGCGCATCTCCCGCTCATAGTCCATCCGTAACTCCTGTTCACTGCGGATCACCTGAAACACCGAGGAAGAAGTGACACAACTTTACTACCAAGAGGGTCGGCAGATGCTGAGATATTAACTAATATGAACGGATTTATGAATAAGTACAATCATTTCAAAGCATTTGATGAATATTAATGCTTGCAATGTGATTTAACAAATACATATCGATAAAACTTTAAGTTTCATGTTTCATTCAAAAAAATGTGGTACTATATATTGATAAAAAGTTATTATAATGTTTTAAAGTATTAGCATTTTTTTACTTTATGCATATATTAAAAATATATAATTCAGCAATAATTTATAATACTATAATAATTTGTTATCTAAACAAAGTAGATTTCTCAGATTATCAAGCACGTACATTTTAAATATGTAGACTTCGTTCCTATAACGACAATTTTGGGAATCACATATACAAATCTCACAGTATGGTAATACAATTGCATGTTTTAATTACAACACATAACAACAAAGACAGGTAGACTCACCTTTTCAAGGTCGGTGTGGCGCTTCATTTGCTCCTCTCGCAGTTTCAATTCCTTCTCAAGAAGCCGACCATTCACCTCTTCTACAGCCTCAGACAAACGGTTCTGGAGGGCAAGTCTGAAGTAGGCAAATACCACAGCTCATAAGTTATGTATGTCATGAAGATATACTTATATTTTAATTTGTCTTAATTGCACGAATAAAATTATTAACTTCTTAAAATGTATAACACATCCTCGCAATTCTAACGCATCATTGTATATCAAGTTATGTATAATAGTATTTATAAACAAGTATGATAGTATAATCAAATTGTTTGCCTTCTCGCAAACTAAAAAATAAGTAGAATAAATTAGATTGAAAAGTGGATTACAAAAAGTTCATTGATATGTTTACTAAAAGTTGAATACAGAAAAAAATATAAAAAAACATACGACGTCTCGATAAAACTCCAACAGTACTTTATAAATTAAATGTCGTCTTTTATGAGTTTCATTTGTGGTTGAGTAGAACATTTTCATAATGAACGAATTACATTTTATATTTCTACAATTATGTCAGGTTCTACAGGATACAGAAACATTCAGAGACATCTTTATCGTACCGCGAAGTTATATCGAGCTATTTTGATATACATATTTTGTTAACAAGATTTTAGGAGTAATGTTAGTATGTAATCTACAGTTGCCTTAATTAAATTATTTAAAAAACACATATTTTTACTAATATATATTGTATATACATTAATAGAACAATTGTAACAGATTTTTTAAATCCAAGAATTTTAAAGATTTTAACAATTTTTTACTTATTCAAACTTTTTGTTTCAAATCATATTGAGAAATGTCAAATAATCCCAATTCATAACAATATTGTTAAAAAATTGTAACCATATCACGCACAAACATGTCTCGTGTGTTTTGGTGGAATTATTTTGAATGTACTACTTTTTCTCCACCTCCAGGAGGCCCTGACATTATGTAAATAGTATGTTAATCTCCAAAAATCTATTCCTCTGCAAACACTTCAAAGAAAATGTTAGCTTCAATGACATTGATTATTCCCCTGACAAACAATTCAACACACACACTTTATGTGTGTATATCATTAAAAAATGTTAGGTCATGATTTAAACGATAAATAAATAAAAATTACGGTGTCAACGACCACGAATGCTTAATTTTAAGATAACAAATTATCATGAATTTGTTCAAGTCAATTTAAGAGAAAACATTTCAACAACAATAATTCAACAACACTTTCCGCGTTTAAAATAGTTTGAAGATGACGACGTTTTTTAGATAAACGTATTTTTGTGACAGAGGAAACTTAATTAGAAACTTATATTCTTTATTTAACTTGTATTCATGGTTCATACGCATCTGTCTTGAAAACTTCAAAACTTTTTCAAGGCTTTCTGGAATATTATTTATTATAGAATTTTACACGTTGGGAAAAAACAGGTTATCAATTCTGGTAAATTTCTAAAATTAAAAAATTTAAAATAACACTTATTAAAGATTAAATACTGTCTGCATTTATAAAATTAAAATTATATTATTTTTAAAAGTATATATAATTTAAAATGATAAGTCTTTTCCAAAACATTATCATATTCCAAAATTAAATACTTTTTCAACAATAAATACACCTTATCAAAATTTCAAGACTTTTAAATGTCAAATTCAAGACTTTTCAAGACTGCGTATGAACCATGTATATTGTAGCACGCACGGTCACGAGTAATTTATTCTGCGAACTATGAATTCACGGTCAATAACCATCAATTCTGTGAAACTATGAATTTACGGTCAATAACCATCAATTCGGTGAAACTATGAATTCACGGTCAATAACCATCAATTCGGTGAAACTATGAATTCACGGTCCATAACCATCAATTCGGCGAACTATGAATTCACGGTCAATAACGCCCAGAAACCGTGCATGAAAAGTTAGCCATCACTCCTCCTTCACCTGTCCGTGTCCATCTTGTTCTCGCGCTCCTTGTGCATCGTCTGCACGTTGTGCATGTTCTCCTCGCGCAACCGGTTCTGCTCGCCCAGATTCCGGTTGAACTCGGACATCCGCTGGTTAACCAGCTGCTCCAGACTGCGCCGCTCGGCCATCTCTTCGTCCATCCGGGTGCGCAGGTGGACAGTCATGTCGCGCAGCTCCACCAGCCGCTGGTCCAGGATCTGGCGCAGGTGTTGGCTGCCCTGGTCGCCGTCCGACTGCCGATCCAGCTGCATGCGCATGTTCTCCAGCTATCGGTACGGCGATAGACGCAGATGATTACTGAGACATTTAATCATGTTAGGTTGAAATCTGTTTGAGGTTTTAGAAATTTAAGAGTTAAAATGTGAAGCAATGAAAATATTGGGCTTAAAATTCTTATAATTTTAGTGATCAAAATTTGCGTTATGTTTTTCAGCCCCGTTTCAGATACTTGTTAATTTTTACATCAAATTCGGAATTCATACTTTCGAGATTAGTAGTCGCACAAATGTACAGTTTGAATGCTTCATATTTTAATTTACTAAAAAGTTTTAATAATTTTTAACCACATGGTTTAAATATGAATCTTACATATTACAGTATTTTTTGCGATATTTCAAATATACAATACAAGCAAATTTTCCAACACCGCTGAATCACATTATCAAATTGATTCAAAATTAGACGATTTCCATAGATTGAGATATTCCGGTCAACAGGATTCTCTTCTAACTCTGGCTCCGCGTCCGGACACTCACATTGTGCTGATATTCGTCCTCCATCCGTTTCGACTTGTTCCTCATATCGGAGGTTATCGAGGAGAAATCGTAGCCCTGCGACTCCAGTTTGGTCTTAAGGTTGCGCATCTCATCGACCAGCTGGAACGAGATCCGCTCCATTTTCTGACGGTCTCGAGACATTTCTTCGATCTCCTTCTCAAGCGTGGACACTCTGGGATATTAAGAGTAAGACAGTGTGTACGAAAGAAGATGAAATACTGATTTTTATAAATAAACTTCTTAAATGATGTACAATTATAATAAAAAATAAACAGTTGAAACATAGACGCAAACATTTAGGAAATACACTCAAACAAACGGATACTTTTGAATGACATAGAAATTATTTGTATTTTGATAAATATAACCCATGTAGTTTTAATAAATTAGGAAATATAAACATTACATTGTATAAGATTTTAAATAAATAAAGTAACTCAAATTTTAATAAACAAAAACTGAATATTACAGGATTGTTACTACTAACTTGAAATATATAAGGTTATAACTAAAATTAAATTAAACGAAAGGTAAAATAATTAGTCTACATGAAAAATTAATACATTTCGTTTATTACATAAGATTAGAATTAAACGTAATCAATCCACTCGATAAACTTTTTACGCCTTAATTTCAACACCAAACATTCCCCACTCTATCCTACGGTCATTAACAATGGCCCCTAATTAGAATGTTATCACTGTTGATATTTTAAAAATCAATCGACATTATAAGTCATAGATTACATGACAAACAAACCTCTGAATGACCAAATCATTATAATTATCGTGTTATTATGACCAGCACCTCCCAACCACAAAGAAAGGGCCAGCTGTGAGGGAGGTCCGGGGGTACCACACTCACTTGCCAACGTAGCGGTCCCGGATGACCGAGGATTCCTGCGTGTTATTGAGCACCTGCTGCTCCACCGAGCGTGCCTGGCCGAGCAGCTCGGACAGCTGGTTGCGCTCGTCGGACAGAGTGTCCTCGGCCGACTTCAACCGGTTGGCCAGGTCGCTCACGAAGCCCTGACTCGTCCGCACCGAGTTCTCAATGAACTTCCTCGCCTGGCGCTCTTCGCGCACAGCTGCACGATGGGGGAAGAGAGAGAGAGAGAGAGAGAAGAATGGTTGTGGATGGATATAGTGTGAACTATTGGTGTCATCGGGGGTTGTCTAGGTAACGCTCAACGTTCCTTAATATGGAACTTCCTTATTGTATTGGAGTATCAAGAGTTGATAGAATAAAATAAAACAATGACTTGTTAGAAAAACGGTAATACAATTAATTAATTAACAAAACAACAACAAAACATTAATTTAGTATTCTCTTAATTATCGAAGCTACCCTCCTTATCAGTTACTACAAATTAATGACTTATCATATTTTATACACTGTAATAAATGTATGATCTATACATAGGATTTTTATAATTGCTATATTAATATATATTACTTATTAATTAAACTAAATAAATATATATTTGTATATAGGTACTCAGAATAAGTATGAGTAAAATTATGAGTAAATAATAATGGATAAATGATTATACTAAAAATATGTATGCGTTATAAGTAAAAATTATAAACGTTTAAGAAATAATTAAAAATTCAAACTCTACATTGTACATTAAATTAATTTTTAAGTAGAATTTTTAAATATAAATGTGTAGATTTATTTATAATATAAAATAACAGGTAAGATTAAATGTATACTTTTAGTAAATTCTTTTCCTGACAAAAATTACAAATATGAAATTAATCTTCAAAACATTCAATGTAGTCACTTTAAGCCATATAATATATGTTCCTAACCAATGTTACACAAAAAAGTTAAATTCTCAAGAAGACTATATAAAGTCATCTATATAATAATAGCATATCGCTCAGTGTCGACGATATATCCTCAAATTAAAAAAAGCACATTGTTTAATTTGCTGTGTTGCCCCTGGAAACAATTGAAAGCAAACAAAACGCAGTGCATATGATCCTCACTGTCACTTTAACTGTTTAATGGCCTATATAGTTGTCTTTCTGAAAAAAAGGTAGGTTCACGTTTATCATCAACAATAGGTAACTTGTAACTTCAAGAGAGATATATACAAAGAAATAGATTGAAAAAACACAAACGAGAAATGGATTGTTAGTGTTTCATCTATATTGGGAGTTGTATTATAAAAATAACAGTTTCACATAGTTAACAAAAGACTATCCTTTATTGCACAAATGGTTCATGATTATTATTAAACTTACACGAATAATTTAATAAGTGAAAGCATTTATTTATTTCGTGGAAATTTGTTTTTCTGTTGTTGTTCATTTAGCATTATTTGTACTAATATTGTACTAATATGTATGACACACGGACTACTGATATTAAATGTAATAATCATGGTAATTTTTTGTCATTCTTTATTGTGTACCTATTCACACAAGACATACAATTAAAATTTTTAAATCTTTATAAAATACATTTTATTATTTAACAAAATATAAAACACCTGAGCCAGGTTGATCGAGAATTTTGGTTTAAAAAAAAAAATTATAACGTTTTAAAATATTTCCGCACTTTTAGTACATTTATTTATTTCTAAAAAAATCCTTCAAAATATTTCGTAATGGTTTAAACATTTGTAATACCAATGAGGTGCCTGACTATAAGGGTAAATATGTAAAACAAAAATAATGACCTAGCATGAAATGTATATAAATATTAAATTTCAAGGACATTTTTCCAGTTGCATCTATGAAGAGTTTTCAAGAGACCTAAACAGCAGAGATACAACACGGACCTTCTTCACTCCGGCGTGTGACCGACATTAGTTCATTCTGCAATCGGACGACCTCGTCCAGCAGAGCTCGATTCGACTTCTCCGTCACCACCAGCCGGGTCTCCAGCAGGCGGAGTCTCTCCTCGTGCTCCCCGCTACTCCCGCCGCCGTGGTGGAGCATGGGCTCCGAGGAGTAGGGAACCAGCCGGTTGTTCGAGTCACCGGCCGAGTCGAAGGAGTTGGCGATACGCGGAAGAGCGGAATACTTGCTGGGCATTATCCCCTGGTAGGGGGCTGGCCTGGAATGGCGCAACACAGTGTGAAGCTGGAGTTCACTAACCAAAATGTTTTGCATGTTCCATAGCGCAATAGATATTTATTTCAATTTATCTTTCACTAATTTATAATGTATATACTATATAGAATATAGTGTTATGGAAAAGAATTCGTAACAATTTAGAATTAATAAAATATAATTCGTATGTATGTGTTCCTATACAATTTATAGTTTTATATGTTAACAGAATTCTGTTTACTTAAATTTATAAGTAATTAAATAAAACAATTAAATATTAATTATTTAAAAAAATATGATACCTTTAACAGATATAATTTATTTTAAAATGTTTCTCTTTCATTAGTGAATTATATAATATTAAAAGCATGTAATCACTGTGCAATTATTGTGAAGAATAGGTGAGAAAAAACGGACCTAATTAATGAAACAAATGATGAATCATGCAATAAATATAAACGTAATAAAATATGTGTATAAAATATTATGGACAAGTTATAACAATTTCAAATGTGATCAGCGATACTTAACATTAAAAGAAATTGAGTTGACATTTTATTCGATATGAAAACTTACGTATCTTTTTTGTCCACATCTGACATTGATGTCAACAGAGTACTAATAACACGAATAAAAAGTTAGAAAAACAAAACAATATCACGAAAGACATATATATATATATGTAAAAAGGTTAATTATGTTAATTAGAAATAGCCATGGTCATAAACTATATGTCACCAAACTAACGACCTTGGGATGCACGCATTCTTTATACTGTATCGAATATATACACTTAATACTATATTAAACTGAAGCAGGTTTTAAAATATTATTTTGTTAATGTTTAATAATAGCACACTTCACCTATATTTTAGATGAGTAGTAGTAATAATTTAGTTACAATATGTTATAAAGCAGAATTTTTTAATTATGGTGTTTCACTAAAAAAATAGACTTAGTTTTGACTAAATGTGTCATGTTTCAATAATTTCAAACAAAATTATATCAGGAGAAAGCTGTTAACAATACCTCTATGATACAAGCATATATAACCAGTCGGTTTGTTCAACACAACATAATGATTATTATTTAGTTTCTTAACATTTCAAATCGATTAATTATTCAACAAACTTTTGCAGCACTAAGAACAAACTCGCCACATTATTACATGATTATAAGTGACACAATGTGTTCTACATAAACTGTAAGTCTTCAAATTCTTTCTTTCATGCTGTTAATAGACCATGTTAAGTATTACTACGCCTAATAATAACATTTTGTTGCATATTTAGATAACAATGTTAAGAAAGATAGCACAAAAGATAAATATAAACTTAACAAATGTAAAACAGAAAAGTAAATAAAAGGCAAACAATTATTTAAATATGTTGAGTTATTAAAAAAAAGTTGAATAAATGTAAATAGTTACACAATGAAGAGCACAACAGTGTTACACTAAATACCTGGTATTTTCCCGCGAATAGCTCATTTAGTTCTCAATAAACAGCTAAACCGGGATAGTAGTTGATTGTTTACTTCTTTAAAATAAAAAGTAAACATATAATGTACATAATGTATCATTATTTAATTTTAAAACTTATTATTCTATATATTATTACATTCACAATTCTAACAATATATTTTACTTCAGAAAGGTCAAATGCATTCTGTAAAAAACAAGTACTTATATGAACAAGATGTTATAAAAACCACAGCAAATCTAAACTTTTAAATGGATGATAGTACAGCAATAACTAGTCATTACTTAAAAAAGAGAAATATATAAAGGATGTCATAAACGATTACTGTATAATTGAATCAGGGTTCCAACACTTTCATCAGAATATAAGTACATACTATTTAAATACCTCTTTGAAATATTTTCCCATACATTCATTATAAGGCTAAACATTCTTAGACAAAACATAATTTTCAAAATTTGGTATTAGTTTATACCTAAAATAAAAATGTAACTGTATAAAACAGAAGGTCATATACAAAAAATATATATTAAAGTTCAAACTAGATAGTTGAGTATAACATGATGCAGATGTTAGAAATGTTGAATAAATTTTTAAAAAGCACATTATCACATAATATAATTGTTAGGAATAAGTGTAGTACTAATACATATTATGAAAAAAAAGCGTAACATGTACTAAATAAAGCATAAGAAAAAAATCGAATATATGAACATAACATTGACAAAATTCCACAAGATTTCCTTAATTTTTCTGAGTTTTTAATATTTTTCTTACTAATTCCATAGTTTTTATTTTAAGCGGGAGTAAAAACAAGACTTTGACATTAATTATAAAAGAAAGAAAAGTCTATTTTTCTAAAATTTCCAGTTGATTAAAAATTAAAAGGTAAGCTATTTATAAAACTAAATCAATTTGATTTCAATTAATCTATAATCCCAGTGATTCATAAATATTGTTGACTATTAATTAAAGTACACAAGCATGTATAGTTACATAAAATGAAAAGCTTCATTTATTCAGATGGACATATGCTTTCTTATTTATAGAAAAATTAAATGTGGACTTCGGAGAATAATTTTTTGGATGGCCTCTTTCTAAGACTATTTCTGAGACTAATCATTTTTATTGTATCATACTTTCAATATCAATAAACTTGTTTTAGTATTGCTCATTTTCAGTGTAGATATATGAAACATATAACAAAAAGCATTATAATGATGGGTGCATGCATAAAAAATCCTAACCATAATTAAAAATTATAGGAAATTTAATTTATTCATCAAGTAAATAACATCATATAATGATTACATACACTATGTTTACATAAGATTACAGAAAAGAAACATAACTAAATAATGAAATGTATCCTCGTATATGAACTTGATAACATACAATATATTTAATAATAATTTTTAATTATAGCTTTAATTTACTAACATATATATATATGCTTCTTATAATTATAAAAATATATTATCATTATTTCAATTAATATTCTAGAATCTATAACATTAGTAAATATTTTATTTCTGGGAAAATAACAGTTTTATATTTTATTTTATTATCCCTTATTATATATTAGACAATTAAAAATATTTTAATTACTGTTCATTATTACTATTATTACTACTATTGTTATTACTATCATTAGTAATAATTTTTAAATCAATATTTTATAATAAATATAAATATAGTTTACTCTATTATATAGCACTAACTTATTTACTACTTGTAATAATGGTCACAAAAGCATTTGATTTATTTGTGGTATATTATCCAGATATTATATATTTTGTACATCACAACTGTTAAAAAAATTAGATATAAAAAAGACTTATTTGTATAAATTTATATAACTAAGAGAATTTTAATTTATTTAAATGACTATATACTAGTAAACAAATAAGAAACTTGTTCATCAATGTAAAACATTATTAGTGCAGATTAAAATATTATAAATTTTAAAACAGCAAGCACTATTTTTAAATTTACTGAAATTTAATAAGATCAAAAGAATATCATATTTAAAAAAGGCATTATTGTTTATATTATAGAAATTATTAAATCAGTCATGGACTTCTTTATATATGATAAATATATAAAATAATTATTTTAAATAATATAATAATTAAAATATTAAAAAAATATATATTATCAATATAACAACTGAAACTTTTTTTTAGTAATGTATAATTTTTGAAGTTTTATAAAGTTAAAAAATACAGAAAAATAAATAGCAACATTCACCCTTTACATATCTCCATTCTCTCTGCATCAGTAAATAGTTCACTACATTAATATACCATATTGTCAATAAATAATTAATAAAATGAAAAATATTGAATTTATAACTTAATGATCACTTTTTGTCTTTATATTTTTATGTAAATACTAAATATTACCAAAAATTATATATACAACCTTTTCTACATGTATAATTATAAAAAATGCAGATTTAACTGTATATTGAAATTTATATTCAATTGTAAATTAAACTAATAACACAAATTCAACTGCAAATTAAAACTCAGATTTCAACTGTAAATAAAATATGCAGTTGATGTTGCAATTAAATTAGCTTTTGAATTCTTAGCTGAATCAGTGGTAAAATTGATAGAATGTGTGGTTGAATGAACAATTATATTTATAGTAAAAATCTGAGATTGAATCTGCAGTTAAATTTACAGTTGAATCTTTGTATATATCAATAGTTGAAATGGCAGTTGAATTTACATTTGAATCTGCAGTTAAACATAAATTAAAGGTTATTACATTTTATATGTTAAAGGAAATATAATCCATATTTCTGTAAATCAGGAAACTGCAAAAACAGCTAGTGATGATTATGACATGTGTTGACTACACAATGGAGATCTCTTAATTGTGTAGCTTTAGTAAAAGAAAGGTTGCATATTAATTTCCTAACAACATGAAAAGACAAAAGGCAACCTCAAGTAAAGCTTAGTTTAGCACATTTTTAGAAATAAGAGAGCATTTAAGGAATATTAAACACATACTAAATGAAATACCAATGATTTTCAAATATTTTAAAATTTAATCAGTTTATGGACTAGATAAATAGTATTTAAGTAAAAATAGTGATTATTTTAATAAGTTATATACATTTATATTATTATATTTTATTATTAATAATAAATATATATACCTTTTATTAGGTTAGTAATATTTTTTTATAATATTATAAAGTGAATTTTATAGTTTTATAAATATATAAATTATAAAAATAATATATATTATGACTATTTAAAAAAATTATATTATTACTATTTTAAATAATGTATAATAATTATTATTAAAAATTATTTAATTGTTATTTTACATATATTTTTAAAAGAAAGCATTTATTATATAATAATTAATGTATGATAAAGTTTAATAAATAATAATAATTTTGATTAGCTACTGACATTATATAGTTAAAATTAATAATTAAAAATATATATAAGAAATAATTTTAATATTTAAGTATATTTAATAACAATGTATAAATTAAAATATACAGAATATAAACATTATTGAGTACATTGACTTTTAGCATTATATAATACTTTAACTTAATATATAACCATCAAAATATATTATCATGATAAGATTTTTTGCTGTAAATCACTTTTTAATATTTTTTATGATATAGTTAGAACCTTTTAGAAATATTAAAAATTTGCTCTTAAAAAAATATTTATTTATTTATAAAAGTTATATATTTAATTTTTATATTAGGCCCTGCATATATATTATATGTTACCTATAGTATATATATTAATATATATGTCAAAAAGTTATAAAACATAAAAAAATAAGCTCTAATTCCAAGTCTAAAATTTAAATTAAATGTTTTAAATTATATTAGGGCAATATGGTGTTTGTGATAAATAAATATTGTAACACTTGCAGCAATAATTTAAAAATCAATACTGAATGTCTGAGACTGAAGTGCCTACCAATGGCAATGCAATGGTGGCCATAGGATATCATAATATCATATGGCAATGCCAATATGATGTATTTATAACATAAATCCACATTGTTGCTACAATATTTATTTGACATTATAATTATGACAATTTATGAAAATTAATGACAATTATGACAATTTATGACAATTATTAATATAATGATTATGTCATGCTCAGTCTCAAAGTCATGCCCATGGCCATGAACATGTTATGAAACAAAAATATATTAATGAAAAAATAATAAACAATATAATAAGAAATATCACATTTTTAAAAATATATTTAAATTCATAAACATGATTTAAAATTATAATCACCTTCGATCTTCTTCGATATCAGTCATAATAAAAGGAAAACATTTAATTATTCAAGAATTCGGAATTTAATGAGTATTTAAAAATAGGTAAAATATGGTTGCTAAACATTTTTGTAATATAAATAGAATTTAGTAAAGTAAAACAAAATACAAATGCAATTCATAAACAATGTGAAGTATTTTCGAAACACCCTCAATATTTATATAAAAAACCATTACTTTTTTACTATATGTCCTTATAAAATTACGTAACTTTTACTACAATCATTTATGTTAATACGAAAAAATATTATTTATAGTTTATTCATCGCAACTAATTTGTCATGATTACAAATTATAATGGAAAATGAAAACTGCGAAAAAATACAAATTTCTACTTCTTCATCATATTGATTATTGTATATATGATTTTATTTTAAATTATAAGATAACTTTACAAATGGCTCCAGGTGTCTGTACTTGTATTAGTGTTAGCTTTAAAACATACTAATAACATATGAACCATTTAAAACCGAAAAAAAGTGTTAGCATTAAAACATAATAAAGTTTTAAAATTTAAACTTAAATACTTTCAAAATTAAAAGTGAACAAATTTTAAATAATGTCAACTGTTAGAATTCACCAAATGTTCTCTACGGGACCACCAACAACGTCTATATGCACATGCTAATTTGGAAAAACCATTCTTCTTGAACTGTAAGTGAAATGTCTTCGATTGCCTGATAGACTACATCAATTATAATATGTTGAAGATGATAATATCATTGATAGACTCCGAATGCATGTCCGGTGACCTTGGAGACCACTCGATCCACTTCTACTCGACGCCCAATCCGGCTTTGAGTAAATTGCTTATGTAACCACCCGCGTACTGCAACCTTTTCTGAAACTTTTGTAAAAAAATTGTCTATTTTTCTTGCTGGAAATAGACAAGGAAAGTTCCTTATTCATTCACTAAGTATAATGAAGGCATAACTGTAGAGCTTGAGTGCACCGATAAGATTGCTTTGAATAAAGAAAGGGCCAATCACTCGGCTCTCTGGCCACAATCCGCATCAAAGTATAACTTTACGAGCTCCTTGCATCTTACTTGTTTGAATGAAGTTAGCTGTGTTTCATCACTCTCTATGCAGTATTTGTATTAGTGACGATTAAATTCGCCATTAACATCGAAATTTGCTTTACCTGTGAATAAGATATCCTTTGCAAGATGTGGATAAACGTCCAATATTGATAAAACCCATTTACAAAGTTGAGCTCGTATATCTGAATAATTATCATTGAGATGATTACATATCCGTATATTCTATGGATGCAATTTATGTTGTTTTAAAAGGCAAACAACACTGCTCTCATGTCTAATGGCAGAATTTTTTGCTAATTTCCTATAATCTGTTTTGGATTAATTGCTAGTGAGGCTAACACATTGGTGCTTTGATCTGCATTTGTTAAAACCTTTGGTAGTCCAGTACGAAGTTTATCATCAACAGAGCCACTTATTTCTTTAAATTTTGTTATGATCTTGGCGACACAACTGTGTGATTGGATTTCCATCGGGATACTTTTCGTTGTATGCAGCAGTTATCTGTTGATGGCTTCCAATAATCAACATCAGAACAATTTCTCTCTGTCTTTCAACCACTGAAGGCATTTTTTACAAAAATTTCACGATTCAGAATGAGAATATTAGCTTAATACTAGTAAGTACTAACTTTCACAAAATCTATTATTTTAATACCATGAATTAGCTATTACTAGTCTTAAATCCAATACTCATTTATTTTATGCCACATACTCGGATGACGAAAATCATTACAATTAATACCAAACTCTTATCGAACTAAAGGGTATGTAAATTATTATTTGTTATAAGTTTTAGCATACACCGTATGCTTTTTATTGTAGTCATAATAGTACGGTTGCTCATGGTGAATTACTTATTGTTACAACGTGCATTTCGCAAAAAATGACTTTTAGTGACAGAACAAATCATTTTGATAATTTTAGTGAAAATGAATTCCTCACACGGCACAGATTATCGAAGACAAGAAACAAACGCTCTAATAGAAGAAACAAAAAATAATCTTCGGTGATAAAATTATCGCTTCGTTTTTTAATGATTATATCTGTTACTAAATTTAAAAGATACCTACAATTAGAGACCAGTCTTATAATGCGAGCGCTATGAGCTGGAATGTGTAATAATTCCAATCATAAAGTTGATTAAGAAGAAAAAAAGTACAATATCGTAATTAGAATTTGTGACTTTTTCTTATTTAATAAAGTTGAATAAGTATGCGAGTTGATTAATAATAGATGCATCAGTTAACCACTGAGAAAACATATCTGAAATATAAGTTTGAAAAAATGCTGTATGATTCATGGATTAGTCGGCATAAATAATAATTTCTATAAATATTGATTGAGCTAAAAAGTCCCAGAATCCCATTAGAGCCTTTCATCCCAGACTCCCACTGGCCTTCTGGCTTTTTCATTACGATTTAAAATCCCCCATGATAGAGATAAATGAAGATTTCAACCGTACTTAACGTGGCAAGGGTTTTATACTTTGTAATTGTACATTTTTGGCAAATGCAATTCACCTGAGATTGTGTAATATAAAAGTTAACAAAGTAATTAGAGCTGTTATAGTAAATTTATTTAAAATAATATGTTCCAGTGTTCTTAATTTTGTTTGGGGTACATATAGACCCACAGTTGTTAAAGGATTGACATTTATTGTTAAAGCGGAAATTACCTTGTACTATGAAAATCATATTATATGAACCTATATAACATATTAAAAAAATATTCGTGTTAATAATAAATATTAATATTTAAATATAAAAAAATTAAAATAAATGTAAATATGCATGTCCCATTTGATTATATCTTTTATTATATATTTGGAAACATATGAATACAGATAATATTTAATTTTAAATGCTGCAAGACTGGTTATTCGTATATGAAGTAATTTTTTTTTTAATTTTTGGTCATTCATAATATAACCGCCCCCATCATAATTTGGCGTATTTGCAGAATTAATACATATGTTTGAAAAAGTTTTTAAAACTATACCTACCTTACCTTTTATCTTATGTTCTATTTTGAAATTTTATGCGTGTTCGATATTTGGTCATATTATACGCTTACCAACTTACCATACCATGCACTTTGCTAATTAACCAGCTGATAATCAATTGATTATAGTTATTTTAAGGTAAAATATTTTTGTGCGGTGTGTACACATCTCACGATTTATCAACCATATAATACTGATTTACAAATGATCTGAAATTGAATGCTATTTGCATATATGTCTTCAATCGACAATACAGTTGATATAATAGTATAGCTGTGGTTAAATTATATCGTTCAGTATAATAATAAGTATAATTAATAGTCACTATATGTAAACGAAACGTAATGTAATTAAAATTAAAATGCTTGTTGTTCCAATATTTGAAAGATCAGAAAATATTGTCTATCGATGACAAATATTCGAAATAGATACTTGTGGCTCATATATTAGGTAAAATTCTTTGTGTCGCAGAAAAATTAATTAAATTTAATAAAAATGATGTAGTATAATAATAATAATTTTGATTAGCTCGTGTCTTTTTTAATTTTTTAATTTTTATTTAACTATTAATTAAACACTCAGAGACGGATCATATGTAGACTGCTTCTGGAGAAGTGACTAATTTATGAAGCGTGCTCATTTCAACAATGACTCTTACAAAATATGCATGCTATGTTTGGGTTCGAACACCTACCTCTGAATCGTGAGTCGAACCGTTAACCACTGAGCCACGGTCACTCACAAATTATAGCTGAATATGAATATATTTGACTATTTCTGTTACATTGCTTCTCAAATTGCATTTAACTGAAATATTTGAAACAAAATGTATTTTTGATTTTTAAATTTGCGAGCGGTTTTTTAGATGTAAAAAACATTGGATTAAAAATATACACTTTGAAAATATTTCTGAAAATATTATACATATTTTATTAACAAAATCTTTGTAAAACCTTAATTTTTTAAAATATAATCTTGCATTGTGAAGTCTTGTCAAAACCATAGATATCTATATTTTTCCACAATATCTATATAATGATTCATTCATTTATCCGATCTCTATGTTAAAACCATATATTAAGATTTTGATTATTTGAAAAAAAACAAAGCATTGAAATCTTTACGTGATTTTGTTAAGATCTTACATGATCTTGCTATAGTTATATTGATATATTCTCATGCACATCTTTTTTAAATGGTTATTTATGTGATCATTTTAGTAAGATTTTAAAATATTCAAGAAAACATAGTTTGTAAAATATATCTAGCTTTCCAAGATAATTTTAAGATCTTGAATTTATAAATATACGTACCTATATTGAAAACGCTACAAAAATGTTAATTACAATTATGCCGTACTCTAGATATTATTAGGATCGGTAATTTTATTATTTTATATTATACGTAATTCGATTAAACAGAACTTACTTATATAATTACCAAAAAATTAATCACTTAAAAATATAATATACTTATAATTTACTTAACATGAGTTTATAAAGTTATAAATATTATAAAATTATAGTTTTATTGAAATAATAACTTTAAAAATTGCCATACGTAAACCAAAATATGCTTAATATTTAGAATATTTTGCATAAACACCTCATTGAATAACATTGCAAGATATACAACA
The DNA here is from genome assembly GCA_034780555.1 of Coelogynopora nodosa. Taxonomy (NCBI): domain Eukaryota; kingdom Metazoa; phylum Platyhelminthes; order Proseriata; family Coelogynoporidae; genus Coelogynopora; species Coelogynopora nodosa. Next base: position 6,505 of record JAUZND010001065.1, on the reverse strand, counting down.
TTTAAACTCAATCATTCAGATTAATTTTTTATAAAAAAATTGTTTTTACGACTTTATATTAACTAATGATTATTGTTAAAATCGTGAGTATAGAGGGAGGCTTAAAAATGAAATGCTTCAGGAGTTCTCAGCTGCTAGAAGTTGGCAGGATAATTATTTTAAAGCATTAACCGTTTTTACATATGTGTTTAGTGACATGGTATCAACATAGATGATATATTTTAATTATATTAAACCCATTTGTTTGTAATATAAATAACGTTATAAGCAACTTAACATTAATGCACATTATAATTATTTTTTTGTTTATACTATATCTATAGAAATATTACACGAGAACTGGAAATCGGTGAAGGCACGTAAATTATAACATTTTTATCTAATTATTTCTGTTTATACTATATTTATGTACAATGTATTAATCTTCAATTAAGGATGAATTTAATTTATTATTACGTCCGCTAAACGGAAGCGATCTATCGCACAACCAGTAAATAAGTAAGTGCTGAATTTGAAGCTAACTTATGAAGCTAAGTTTGCAAAATTATAAATAAATGATCTTGATGATATTTTAAATCAGATGTTTAAAAATATATTTTTGTAAAGATCATTCTAAAAATCCAAATGACAGATTCGATACGAATTATTATATTTTATTTTTTAATGCAACACTTATGTGGATTATAAAATTTTATATTTATTTTATATTAATGAACATATGAAACAATGGATGATTACATTTTTATAATTATATTTTTCATACATATTAAACTGTAAAACAAATAATAAAATTTAAAAAAAGAATATTTGTTAAATATTTAAAGGTTTAAATAAGGCATTTCCTTGGATAATTCAACGCGGAATTTTTAAAATATCACAAACGAGCCTGTCGACAATTTTATGTACAGGTAAAATTAATTTTAAAAGCATACTTATTTTAATGTGTTAAGTTTGTGCATTTTTGATATTCAGTCATAAGCTGTGTCATATATAATTTTTAATAAATATTTTAATGCAACATTTTGTAAAAGTATTTTAATAAAGGTTTTCGTGAGACGTGAATTTAGAAGCATCTCATAATATATTATATATATATGACGTTTATTAATACATTACATAAATGTATGTAAAAAATCATGTAAGGTTATTTAATATTATGTAAAACAGTTTGCACTAGTGGCACAGGAGTAAGCATATTTAGTGTACATCACTGTCAGAGATAATTTATAGAATTTTAGATATTTTGAAATCCAGAATTGCATTTCCCCCATTTTTTAACAGTTTAAACATTTTTTGTTTCAATGAAAAGATGTTAAATTTACAATAAAAAAGTCACCATGCCATAAATAGTTACCTTTTTGTTATCTTATTCTTACTATATATAAAATAATTATTATTCTTTGACTTTATTATTAAATCAATGACAATATTATAAATATTAATAATAAAGAAAATATTTTATAAATATTAAAGTAAAATTAAATTTTAAGAAGGTGCTAATAAAATATTTAGTCATTATATTACGTCTCAAAATGGCACAGGTAATACTAGTAATATATAACTATAATTATTATATTATATTTATATAACTATAATAAATCAATATTTTAAATATTGAAAATGTTATGTTTATAGTTAATAATAACATATTTAAATATTATAAAGATGCTCAATAAATCATCCTATAATTTGTTAACTTTAAAGTATATTCTTTAATATTATATATTACTTTTTTGTTTTATAAAAACAAAAATCATAATGACTTTTGTTTACTGTCTATTTAACTGTTTTAATTTTCAAAATATAGAAAGTGAGATTTTATAATAGTACTGAAATTTATAATGCTATAATTTTCATTTTATAATATATGTAATATAAAGGTAAAATATAATTCTGATTTATATAATAATATGACTTACCAGATTTTTAAAGCTGAAAAGTTCACATCTATATTTCATCATAAACTGGTAAAACTATTTGTACACATGTGGTAAGAAAGAGATAATGTGTTGGTGTTTATTGTGTAGTGTGAATGTCAATGCATCTTTGGGAGTTCACATTATTATATGAAATACATAATTATAATTAGGTATATTGGAATAGCATTAGAAGTTAAATGAAGTCTGCTTTTAAGCTGCAGTATTTGTCTTTCAAAAATACTTATTAAATATCCTTGATCTCACACTAACAGTTCTTCATTATATTTTCAAATTATAAGTATTCAATTTTCATATTTCAGGCTTGCTGAAATATTTTTCTGAAAATTAATTACTTGGGATTTGGTGATTTACTCCAATTTTAAAAATTCTTTTCTATCTAAACCTGTTTCTATAGACTCAATGCACAATCTTCACATATGCATGTTTTAATTCTGAATGCTATTCAGTGTGTAAAATATAAACTTAATGTTTCTAATAATTCATGGCTTATTTCAAATGTAATGACATCCAATACACACTAATTTGTCTAAAATTGTCTGATAATCAGGAGTGCTTCCAAACCTTGATAAAAAACTAAAGTCATTATCTAGCAAAAGTCAGTTTCTTCCTTATTAGCTGCATTGATACAAAACCAACTAGTTGTTTCTCAAAGCAGCCAAATAATGCATAAAGAGAACTATCACACACTACTGAAATTATATAAAAAGCAAAGGCTTTTGCATAACTAATTGTAAATATACATACTTATCTGTATCTACCACATGCCAGTCTGTTAAATTGAAATCCACTAATCAATTAAAATTATCTTAATATATTTCAATATTCACCAAATTTAATTTAATAAGAATCCATAACCCCATGTTCATAACATCACAGTATAGTATGTATATTTAAAAAAGCATATACATCATGCTTCATGTTAGACACTACCTAAATTATTATAAAGACTTGTCTTTTGTTTTATAATGAAGTAGGTACCTACACATTTAATATGTCATTTTTATATATTTTTTAAGTCATTGCATTCCTTAGACATATTTTATCTATATTTTCTTAATTATATTTATGTACATAAACATATCTTATGTTAGCTTACTAGTACTATTGTTGGATTTGTTAGAAATTATACTACAGAATGAGTAGGTATATCTGATGATATAGGTAACTCATTTATGATATAATACATAACAATATATTTTACAAACTTTAATTTATTATTGTTTTTGCTATCACTAAATGGAAATATATTTTATCACTTTAACCATACATTATTTTAACAGTATTTTTCATATAATTTATTGTTATATTTATTATTTTATTTAATAACTTATTATTGATACTAAATTTTTCCATTTTTCATTTTGATATTTAAGAACTTAAAACTAGCCCATTTTAACTTTTATTCTCTCTTATATACTGATTTTAGATTGTCTTTAGATGCGTTCTATGTCAGAAGACCTCATCTTTTTGTCCTATAGCATTGGTTTTATAGGATGTGTTTGTTACATAGCCATATGCTGCCAATGATTGTTTTTACTTCAATTTTACAGTTTTTTTTTGTTTTGCAGCCTATTTATGGAATGAAGTTACAGCATATTAAAAAAATATAGCTGTGTTCTTTATTTTTACAAAAAAAAATTATTTATTTATTAGTTCTGTTACACATCAACTATCAATTAATTTAATTTTCTTAACAAATCCCAAAATCCCTTATTTTAAAGATATAGGTTTGAACTAATTATGTTTCAATTTAATTTATAAAACATGCAGTCAATTATAACAGTGACATGAAAATGTATAAATGGTTGTCAGTGGATTTGAGTGTTACATTTGAATGTTGGCACAATATTGTAAATCATTATACTAGTAAAGAACTGTTCCATTTATCAATTGATTAACAACTTTTAGTAACTTGCTAACACAACCAGCAAATTAAAATTTTCAACATTTCTTAAGTGTCACTATCCTGATTTTATTATTATAATAGTTTAAAGTTAAATTATGTACTGTTTATGGCAAAAATAGTCAACCACAGAGACTCTGCTGCCCCACTGTTAAATTAAGTATTCAATCTGTAGTTTATTGAGATTAAATTCATATACATAACTTCAGAGAACTCATCCCATATAGTATTACTACGACTATCTGTATATATTGGCATTATATTGGTTACATATGAGTTTTTGAGTGATAACAAATAAACTAAAATTGAAAATGCTTTTATCTCTAAATGATCAAAATATTTCATTGTAAAATTTAAGTTTTATAATTAGGTATGTTTACTCATTTAATATATATTTAAATAAACTATTTGTAAGGTATATATATTAATCAATTAATAATAGAATTTGCTTATGTATATAATAACGATTTTGATTAAATAGTGTCAGTTTGGATTATGGTAGGTCCGTTTTTTTAGATACAATGTAAGACTCAGGAATTAATTATGCTTTTTCTCCTTTATGAAATATAGAGCTCTATGTTTTGGACTTGTTCCTAAAATTACATAAATATTTCATGAATGATTTTGCTATGTTTAATCATTTGTCATATTTGGTTTAAATTTTTTTAAGACAATCACTTGTTTTTAAATAAACTTCTTATACACATTAGAAGTGATTAATGTTTCCAAATGCTATATAATACACTGCAATACTTATTATTCTATATGGTTGTGATTTTTATTTTGAAATTAATGATTCGTTTTTTTAAATTGTGCTTTTTATTAATCTATCTTGTTCTCTTTTGTTTTTATTTTGAAGTAATTTTTAGCTAATGGTATGTCACTTGGAATTTTTGTGATATGCTATTCTTAATGTTTAATATTATTTTACACATAGTATTTTTGATTCATTATTTTTGTTATCCTTAAACATTATATTAACAAACATTTTCCTTAATCATTTTTTTCAGTCATGACAATCCTAAGTATTGGTGGATCTACTTTTCTTTTATGGGAGCACATCCAAATGCACCGAGTCCGACATACTTTTTCCAGAAGACTAATCAGTGGCAGTTTGCCTAGCGATACCTCTATTGGAACTACAAGAACTGGTGTTAAAAGATGTCTACCAACCACATGTGTCAGCAGTACTGAAGCCTATTTAGAAAAATGTCTGATTCGTTGTGGCAGTAAAGAGCTGGTTCAGTGCACTCCACAGGTATCCTAATTTAGTTTGGTTTATGATTTGTAAAGTAATTGTGTTTTCTGTAAAATTATCTGTCATTTTAATCATTTCCACCCAATAAATATTTTTATAAATTAGAACTTGTATTTGTGACAATCTAAAGTATTCATAAATATTAAATATTTCAAATAAAATTGTTCAACAAAACTGTGGTAGTTTTTTGCAAAGATTTAATAGGGTTGCAAAATATCTAAATGATGTTCTGAGTTTAGAACCCTCCTGATGGAATGGGTTAAATAATTTTAAGCAGCAACAAATATGATAAAATTGAATGTTTTGATGCGAAAAAATGTAGTAGGATGCTTGTCTGTATGTTAGGTTTGTTTCCTTTTGCAATTACACTAATATAAAATTAGAACTAAATTACAGATACCATAAATTCCTATTAGGGAAAAAAAGTATTAAATAAATTTTAATGTTTTAAAAGAATACATTTTTTGTTTTCTGTTACATTAAAAAATATTAACTTATCTATTTTTGTACACTATTTTATCTAAACAACCACCTATTTGTTGATAACTTTGTTATCCATCGCTTTGTATAAACACATTGTACAACTCAATTAAATAGTCTATTCTTAATATCTGATTAACATAACCTGACCTCTTGCAGCCGTTTATACGGCTAAGTGAATGGACGAGCTACTCGAGTTTATTGCACAAAGGAAACCCGCCGCCCACTGCAATGCACGTATTACTTGAAGCGACGCCAAGTAATCATAACAAGGATGTCAATGTAGAATATGATCAACAAGGGAAACTATTGGTAACTAAAATAAATGTTTGGTTAGTTTTAATTAAAACTTCGCAATATTAAAAAGATAAATTTATCCATGTAATCATAAATTTAATTATTGAATTACGTATTAGTTAAAAAATGGTATGATAAATTGATTGTGTACAATCTATGTATGTAATATTAAACTTAATTATACATTTGAATCAATAATATGTTTTTTTTACTTAATACTTACTTAATTTCTTTTCAGTTAGAAAATGTAAGTCAACGAATTGCATGGAAATCTGGAGAGACTTTTTCTATTTTAGTTCTGTGTTCACCTGAGCAACTCGAACAGATATTGATGGCCTTTTTTAACGATTCTTTAATTGCTGAGGACCCTGTTACGTTTGAGCGTATCATCGGTGAGTATTCCCATCTGTTATTGTACTAAACAACGGTTGGAACCATTTTAGAATGCATTACTATTTTTAATATACCATAAAATCCGGAGTACAAGCCGCACTTTTAAATTACTATGTGTAAGTCAAAAGTGGGGGTGCGGCTTATACGCCGACAATATATTTTATACCAAATAATTTTTTTAACATTTTGTTGATAAGAGTTCCCCAACCTGATAAGAGTTATATCAATATACTA
>JAUZND010001064.1:0-13723 GCA_034780555.1 Coelogynopora nodosa | reverse complement strand
TAGTTTTCAAGGTTGGCATTAAAACAAGTAACAAAGATAAACAAACAATTTCAATTTAAAGAATGTAATAATTACTTTACATTATTTTTAATTCCTTATTTTGTATATTTCAAAATTAATTTAGATGTATATACGTATTTTGACTATTTTATCGACATTGTAAAATCCCTTACATTTGTTTTTATTAATTAATCTGATTATTTTCAAATCTATCTTGTTTATCTTAGCTACTTTTGCATTGATTACCTTGAAAAATAGGTCAAATGTCCTATGGATTAAAACGACAATCCCCATTTGAAAAGGATATGTTTCGTTTGTGCGATTGTTTGTTTATAACATGTCTATTTGTCTCTGTTCCCCAGGAAGCAGACATTGAATATAAAGAGGAAGTACGGTCAACATACTGGAAGTGTTTTTCAGGCGGAATCATTTATATACATATATATGTTTTACAAGAATTTATGAACATAACATTTAAATATTGAAGATATCCGCATTCTTATTAGTTCGATAATTTGTGAATCATAAACTATAGTATGGTGATATATTTTATTTTTATTTGTTATTCTGTATGAGTAAATTTCTTTAATTTTATTAGACGATATATGCACGTCAATTTTCTCAACAGAATAAAGCAGATAGCGGATAGAAATATATAAAAAGTTTTAAGTAAAACATGCCCCAAAAAATGTGTAATATTTTAAAACTTTTTAGTCCATTTATTCTAAAAATATCACATCCATTTCATATATGTTTTACATACTTTCCTTGTTCTGTATGGCTGTATTGGGTAAATATTTGTGCTAAAATTTAAACTGTTAATGTTAAATAGCTCTTGTTATCTATATCATTAACCATCATCTAAGTATAGTAGAATGATCTTTTAAAATATTTAATTGATATCAAATATATGTGACTAATTTAAATATATCTGAAAAAAGCTTTTGTAAACTTCTGGTATTGATCGTGTACCACTCAAAATCTACTGAAACGACCATTATTATATTTTTGGTACCTTTCTAATCCTAAATTCACTTAATACTAAATATTTTCATAGAATATACTCAACAACTTCATGGTGTAATACATTACTCAAAATAAACAAAAATAACATGTTTTCAACATAAAAAATGTATGTATCAAAACGTATTTAAGCTTTTCGTCTTACGGAACTTACTTGTATTGTATATATACACTTTTTGCTAAATGTACCTTTTTTTGTTTCTCCAATTTATTGTATTATAATAAGCATATCTTAGTCACTAAATAGACAGCTAACTACGCTTCTGATTAGAAAAGGAATGATATATTTATAATCGCCTTAAAAAACGACACAATTACGTATTAAAATTTATAGAAAATACTTATCTACAATAGACTACATGCTCGTGAATTAATTGGAACCCCCCACCCGCGCACGCGCACCCCCAACGGTAAAATAGCTGTTCAATGAATTGGATATCACTCTCTCATTTATCGCAGACGACATCCATCGCGAGAAGGTGGTCTAGCTAGACGGCGACGATCTTCAGCATTCAGAAAGATCTCCACTGAAGCTCCACTGTTGGAGGGACCGACAATTGTTGTCACACCTACCACAATCATTGAGCATGCTGAAGATTAACATTCCTTCAATACAGGATCGAGGCCTACCAACTGTCTGCTCAATGTGTATATGTAGGCCTACTAGTTGCAAAGTTGATTCTTACCATTGATTCTTACATTAGTTAATACTATTGATTATTACATTTATTATTACTATTGATTCTTTCTATTGATTCTTTCTATTGATTCTTTCTATTGATTCTTTCTATTGATTCTTTTTATTGATTCTTTCTATTGATTCTTTCTATTGATTCTTTCTATTGATTATTTCTATTGATTCTTTCTATTGATTCTTTCTATTAATTCTGTCTATTGATTCTTTCTATTGATTCTTTCTATTGATTCTTTCTATTGATTCTTTCTATTGATTCTTTCTATTGATTCTTACTATTGATTCTTACTATTGATTCTTAATATTGATTCTAACTATTGATTCTTAATATTGATTTTAACTATTGATTCTTAATATTCATTTTTAATAATAAATATCACTATTAATTCTTCAATTAATTAGCTAATATTAAAAATGTAAATGTTAATTTATTCTCAGCACATAGTAAAAAAAACATTAATAATTAATACACCTTTTCTACGATTAGATAAAATCGTATTATTAATAGTATTTTACTATCTTTACCATAATTGTATAATATTATTCGAGTGTACGAATTATATTATTACATAATTTGTTCTATATTCCTACTCAATTATGAAACATATATTTGTGTTATGTAATAATTTTTCAATGTTTTGTAACTTTATAATGATGTTCTCGACATTTTTTAATAATAAATTCACAAAGTTCAACATTCTTCTTTTAGTATAATGTAACTCGATTCTGCATATTTAAATCTCAGAATAATGGTTTAATTGGCGATTTAGAAGTACGAAAATATCACTTTTTAAGCAACAAAATATGATCTCAACGTCCATTATATAATTTAATTAATTTTGCATAATTTTACAGATATGCAATAGTAATCTATAAAACATTACAACTATACGACAGAGAATCATTTACTATGACAAAAATATTATAACATTTGCACTGTGAATGCATGCAAAATGTTACCTTGAAAAGTCACAATTTAAAAACATTAATAAATAAATTATTCACATTTAAATAATATATATAGAGAAAAGTTTAGGTGAAATTATTAATAATTCGTTATTCAAATGTCAAACATGCATTGGGTGTGTATATTATATTTATAGTCAAAACTAAGGTGAATTAAAAAATATGAGAATATATATACAGATATCTGTTTTCAGTATTTTGAAACAATGCAGAAAATATTTACAAATGATTATTCGGCTATATTTTTTTCTAACATGTAATTGTTATCTTACATTGATGTTTTTTACTTTTATAAGTACAGAATATGAGTAAAAATTTGATAATTACGAAAGAAAATTGTTGATTTAAAATTTAAAATTTCATCTAAGAATATTAATATATTATTCTCAAATTTGTTCAATTTATCAAGATGATCACTGAATAAATTAATTAATGTTGTCACTATTTTACTTCTTTTAATATGTATAAGTCACATTCATTGAAGCAATGAGACCCATTTAGATAGCACATGTGCAGTAACATTAACAATTCACAGTGACAAATTGAAGTGTAAAGTAGCTTTATACAGAGGGCTCAGGCAAAACCGTCGATTTTTGGATGTAAATTAATCAATGTACATAATTATAACCATATAATTAACATTTATAATATATGTAAATAAACGTGTGTGTACAAAATAATAATGTAAGTATTAAAATAATAGTTCAGAAATTTATTTAATGGCCCTATAATTATAGGCCAATAATTGTTCAGATCACAGAAAAAATATACGTCAAAATCGGCGGGTTTTGCCTGAACAGGGCGTACATCTTTTAACCAAACGTTGAAATGCTTCTTAAAAAAGTTTAGTGACCCAGTATAATGAATTTAGAAATAAATAATTTTATTTTCAAACATATATTATTTTGACATTGGAAAACGAAAAGAAAAAAAGTCAACCTAACTGTTGCAATCAGATTGCATGATGTTGCTTTCAATCAATCATATTTGAAATACTGAGGTTTTAAACGATGCACATCAAAAAATGTAATTCTCAGTGAATTTGTCTAAAAACTGTACTTTGTCGCATTAGTATAATACAAACCACTTTATAATATATTCAGAAAAGATAGGGGAACCTTTTTGCCCGACATACTTGTAAAATCACACGTTTGTAAAGAGCTGTAGCTAACATCGAGCATTTCTAGTAATCTTATCATCTTTAAAAATTCTCACGTTTAACATACTATAAGCCTATGGCTTAGCTACTATATTACGTCATAAATTATTATTTAAATTAGAACTAAATAAAAATAAATACCAATGAAGCTAAAATAATAACATAATAAACCATGAACAAAGTGAATCAATATATTATTTGAACCCAAAATGGTAATCATGTTTATCAATATATTTTTATTTCAACCTTCAGAAAAACTTTTCGTTTCAATAATTTGTTTGTATTTTTAAGAAATGCTAAATGGTGAAACTAGTGTGCATTTTTTAACGGAAGCACATATATATGGTTATGATACAGATATTTTAAGCATTCATCGAGATATTTACATGTTATTTAAAATCACTAGACATCGTTTTAATATGCTTGTCGTAGTTCGTTTAATTTTAAAATGAAGTAATATTTTTTTAATAATTTTCAATATTTTATATATTTTTAAAATATATATATCTTAATAATTTGAGTTGTTCTAAATAGTTTTTTTCTTTAAGTATTCGATGAATTCTTAAAGTTCGTTTTAATTTTAGAAATAATTAAGGTCATACTTCAATTAAATACAAAATTTAGATAAGCGCAAAAAACTCACATTTAAAGAAATTATACAGTATATAGAGACATATTATGTATATGTACATCATAACATACAGAAGTTTATTTTTATTGAATTTAGATATATGCATGAAAAAATCTGACCCTTAGTTACAGTAACCAAATTTTATGCTTCGTTTGACAAACCTGACAAAACTTTTTGATCCTTTTCCACATACTTTGATATTTGGACGATGAAGTTAACAAGGTTAATTACGCAAACAAATTGTAGACTCGTTATTTTAGAATTCATAAGACATAGAATGACGTTGACACATTTCTCAGTTGGTTTGTAATGTGTTTCTCATTTTAAATTTTATCAGTAAAGTGTCTCATATAGAATATCGATCGCTTGGATTCGAGTAAAATGTTGGTTGTTTGACCATTATTTCTTTTAATTTTTTTTCATTTAGTTTCAGCTTGCTTGTCTGCTCCAAAACTCGTACGTTGTCAGGTTGTTTTTCTGCTCCCAAACTCGTACGTTTTTAGGTTGTATTATCCCCATGGATCCACCTCCTAGTTACATAAATTTTACAGTATTGCAATAGCATAACATATCAGTAAAAATTTTAAATATATAAATTTTTGTTTTTTTACATAAAATTATTTATTAATAGTAAATAAGCAATATAGCGCAAGTTATCAAAAATTAATCGGAAATAAACGGTCGATTTAGTTTTATACCATTCTAAAAATATTAACACGTGCTCATCAAGCTCTGCAGAAGATCCGAATTCCTTATATTTACTGTTATATTTACGGTAAATAGTAATAATGTACTAATGCTTTATAGTTTCCATCAATTTTACAAATTTTTAATTTAAATATTATTGAAAGTCTGTTTATTATGTGAAAATTTCAGAATATTATATTTTTTATCAGTCTATAATATTGTCACCTTTCTAGAAAAGACATGTAAGTGTATTTAAAAAATATATGGATGATGCACTAGTGGTACTTGCATCTATTTTCTAAAAAAACAATTATAGATTGCACTTACATTTTTGAAACTGTACACTGAGTGGGAAACTATACACATAGACTCATAGACGCTAATAATAATGTTGTTCCTATTTATAGATAAATAAACTTGTTTCCAATTTCCAAAAAAATTAAACCTGATTTATTTTTCAAAATACACTTATATATCTTTTTTAGGAAGGTGATGATATAGTCTATATATATTTAATTTAATTATTTGAACCAAATTCCTACCCCTCTTAAGACTAAAAATAACAAATATGTCATATGACTATATAGTCAAAATATAATATATATATAAAAAACCTTATTAATTATTATGAAATAATAACAATATATATATATAATCCAGAAAGTAAATATATATTATAATTTCCATTTTATAAATAATAGTTATAAATATTTATTTAAATAAATCCAATAAAAAATATAAAATTACAGTATCAGTATAATCTCGCTAGAGTATATTATATCCAGGGTATCCCATATAAATCATACTTATTATATAAGAAATATAATTTTGATTAAGAGTTCATTAATAAATTGTTATGATCCCTTAATTTAATAACTATATATAACCATAGATCAAAAAACAGTAAATATGTATTACATATATATTATATTACTAGGAGTACGAATTGGATATGGACATTATTGCACAGTGGACATACAGAAATTAGATTCATGAAACTTGCTATGATAAGTAAACAGCTCTTCTGCATTTCAAGGTATTATCACATGTGGTTTTTCCAACATTGTCATATATGGCAACTTTATAATAAAAAGTAAATATACAGAAATATATTTAATAATTACAGTAAAAAATTATAATATGTAGTAAAATTACAATAAAATAACAGCAGTAAGACTAATTGTATAAACACTTTTTATATATTGTTTTAATAGAATTTGTTATTTTCAATTTTTTTAAAGTTATAGTAGATTTAGTGTATTCATTTGCTTACTGTCAATGAGTAATTTATTATTTGCTTTCCATACAGATAGTTCACAAACAATCAGCTTCATTCAGGGGTGACTGAATAGAAGCATATTAGGTAGTATGGGGGTAGGTAGTGCATACCTTGACCACTACTTCTTCTTATTAAAAAATGACCAAATGAAAAGCTAAAGTGGAGTGGTGAGAAGCAGCATTATCTACCACTGGAAATGTTGACTGAATGGAAACTTTACTTGGAGGTAGGTAGCTAAGTAGGTCAATTTAAAACAGCTGATTTAGTTTAACCAATAAAATCAAAGTAATATCAGACATTAATTATTATTGAAATCCAACTATATTGATTTTTCTGTAGCATTGGTCCTATTATTTGTAAATTAGATTCTAAAAGAAATTATTTCAAATAAATAATGAAATTTACAGAGTATTGTCAATTCAGTAAATGAAATTGGAAGCAATGTCATTACTGATGTCAAGATAATATATGTACACTAGTTATTCATTAAAATATGTATTCAGATATTCTAGTTTTATATATATTGTATTATCTGTTTGCAAAATTGCAGTTTATTGTTATTTTTTAAAGTCAACATTTACTGTCTCATTATATAGTGAGTATTCTTAACCTATGCTTAGTTATTGTAAACAAATTACATGATATTTGTTTAATAAATAAATTATTTATTGATATAGAAGTAACCCTGTTAATTATTTAATTTTAAAATGTAATTTTTTGTATATTTTAAAATAATTTAAAATAAATAAATTTACCTAATTGTTTTGTTTTGTAGAATGTTTTTTTAAATTCAAACAAATAACTAGGTATAATAAGTAGGTATATGCTTGAGAAATTGATACTTATATATATTATAATAATTACACTGACATCATTATGACAAAACTGAATATACCAATAATATATATACTTTATTTCTCAATTATTAGTCGATCCAAATAGTTTAATTTTAAATAATTAACTCTCGGTCATATGAGAGTAAATTCTCATAGTCTCATTTAAGTACAAGAAATAATATATATTTATTTTTATATTATATATAAATGCCTAATCAAATATATATTGATAAATTTGGAATTAAAAAGTAGGTTTACTATTAGTGTAGCTATTGGTATATAAAATGATAGCTATTAGTATAGAAAATAGTAGTTATTTGTATAGAAAATAGTAGTTATTTGTATAGAAAATAGTAGCTATGTTTATTACTATGAAAGAATATTATATTAATTATATGTAATACAACTTATTATTTTGCATTCCTTTTTGTTTTGTGTTCCACTTATATCTAAAATAAATAAACAAGGTAATCCACAATTATTTAAAAAAATGATAATTAGCCCAAAAAATATCACTACCTCACACCACTAACCCTACTTCAACTAGAAGTAGAGTTCAGAGGTATTGGTATCCTACCTCTAGGCTTACCTCTACTTCCATTCGGTCACCTTAAATGGTTTGGGAAATTTGCTTTCTGTCTGGATGGTCTGCTTTCTGTAACCAAGATATGTTTACTCAAATTCAATTTAATATTATAAATCACATAACATAACATTTTAAATTAATAAATTATCAATTTGATTCAATTCATAATTATATTATTATAAATCTACGTGTTTGACTTGTCATATAAAAGTTTAAAACTCTTTTTAAAAACTGTAATCCATTTAATATATTAATAAATTTATCTTTGGAGTATTTAAGATTTAAATTATCATGTTTGTATTTTATATATCTGTATTTTTAAGAAAATTTTCTAATTTTTTATTATGTAACTATTTATTATTAGATTGATGAAACTATTTGTTTAAAATAACAATATTAAAAACATAATTACATATCTATTTTTTGAACAACTATATGAAATAATCAAGTAGTTAAACTGGCTATTGTTTTATTAAAGTTCATTAGTTAAATATTTTATTTAATGAAACTAAAGTTGATGTTTCAACAACAAATTTAATGTTTAACACTAAATTTTAATTATTTTGTTAGTTAGTTATTTAGTTATTTTATTTTACTAGTAATAAAAGTGTTTTGTACTATTAAGTAGATAATATAATAATGGCTGTTACTTCATCCAATATATCAATGCATAAAAATGGTTGTCTGTACAAGATGAATGAAAGCCAACTTTGATGCTCAAGAAGAATTTGTTGAGCTCTTTATGTTATATTATCGGTATTGGTATAATGTTTTAAAAATTATGTTTATATGTTACATGTAGCATTTGTATATTTGGTTAGAAAAATAAATTTATATATATAAGAAAAGAATTTACTTATTTATAGTTAAACATAATAACAACCAACCATATATAATTTTTTTATAAATATTACTTTTGACACATAAGTAGTGAAACTGTAAACCATATTAAGAAATATTTTATAATAGCATTTGAAAATAATCATTTTGATTTGATTGGTATTATTAACTTTATTTGAATTTTTTCCTTAAATTCCTATATTTTACATAGTATGTTAACTTTTTTAAATTATTCATAATAATCAAAATATTATCTCATACACGTATCATTAGTACCAAAATATGCTATAATAATAAAGGTTACATCATTGTCATAAAACAAATTGATTACAAAATTGTTAAAATATGTTTAATATTATCAAAATTTATTAAATTAAACTGTTTTTAAATGTCATTTACTTATTGAGTAATCAATTTCAGGGAGGTGATGCTTGACATAACTTAGTTTCCCTGGCTATGCCTGTATCTTCATTATGTATATAATTAATCGAAACTTATTTTAATTCTAAATTGGTTTGGTGTATAAATATTTCGTACAAAATTTTATTCATTGAATTAACCCTTTTTTATCTACATTTCTGTATATTTTAAAATAATAAATCAAGTACACAAATATTCATGAAATATTTTACTAGGAATAAATTATATATTTTTAATAACAATTTGTGAAATATAAAAAAATTTAATAATTATTATTTATCTTGGATATGTTTGAGAAATAATCATATCTCAATATCTCTCTAAAATTATTTAAAATATATATTTTAATAACTCTCTCCGAAGATTAACATATTTTTCCTATTTCAAATTGTACGTATACAATTAAAATATATATCTCCCAATACTATATTTATTTTGTATAACTGTAAACGATACATTGTTTACATCCATTTATATATATTTTATACATTACGTAAATCTATTGTTTTCAGTGAATATGTCACAAATAGAAAGTGGCCATTTTGGAGATGTATCAACAGGTGAGAATTCCATTTATTATTAAATTTAGTGTTCAATTTATTGTACAGTTTACATTAGTTTTTTTATATAAACATTGCGTTATCGTCGTAAAATTGGGAAACTTCACATCTAGTGATCGATCTCATGTACTACTTGTGAAAATAGAGATGAATGAAGATGATTAAAATGTTGAAATCAATATAGTTTATTATAATTATTTCCGATTTATAAATTACAGACACCTTTTTTTATTTTGGAAACAATAGCATGTAACATATATTTAAGTATGTTATTGTGGGTATTGTGAAGTTTCATAATTAATATAATTTTTTTTTAAATGTCCAAATCGTTAAAACTTCAATTATATATGTATATATTTCGGATAACTTCTTTGAACACTATAAAATTAATAAAAGCATTAAAAATTTATGTACTCATATTTCAAATATGTGAATATATTTTAAATTCAAACAAAATGATTATATATCAATTGTTTAAAAATTTGAATTTATCAATCTTAAAAATTAATAGACAATGTAGATAAGTAGGTCGATAACTGTAGATAGATATTATACATAAATTTGCACAATATTATTTCTATACAAATTTAGAACATAGAGATATCCATCCGCGATCCCGATTGATTGTTAGCATATCATCACGAATGTGGATAGCTTCTTTAATGTGTCTGTCGGAGTGATCCTTAGAATATTCTAAAATTCGTGCAGTAAAAGGAACATTTGTGTTTTGTTATGGCCGATATCTTAAAATTCCCTTTGTGACTAACTGTATTATGTTCCTTTATTCGAGTATGTAGTTCTTTTCTGGTTTCCCCGATATATTTATTATTACAATTAGAACAAGTTAATTCGTATATATGTTTTTC
This sequence comes from Coelogynopora nodosa, assembly GCA_034780555.1. NCBI lineage: Eukaryota > Metazoa > Platyhelminthes > Proseriata > Coelogynoporidae > Coelogynopora > Coelogynopora nodosa. The sequence continues at coordinate 3,176 of JAUZND010001064.1, read as the reverse complement.
TTTTTGCAAAATGCGTTAGATAGGATACCGTTTTTAGTTGGGCATGTACAATAAATGGGCTGTAAGCACGAGGAAATTAATTTATCATGTAGTTTGGTTACTGATGTAAAAATAGGAGTGATATGAATTTGACTTTGTCGAAGAATTTATTTAACTTCTTTCGAGTGTTGACATTAATGTATGGAACTTTTAGTATACACCTATTTTAGAGTTTTAATTTAAAAGAATGTGGTGGATTTTTCAATATAATTGGTTTGGTTGTAGAAGAAGATGGAATGCAAGTGACAGGGATGATCCGCTATGTGAAAATGTGAAAATTTGAGTTTCATTTGAAATACAAATCCCAAAAATGTTAACGCTCTGCGCCAAAATTCTATTGACAATGGATGACATTCGTATTTTTAAAGACCAGGCACGTAGCCAGGCGGACACAAATTAAATGGCATTCTTTTTGTTTTTTAAATATGTTAAAACATCAAAAAATGTTTTTGATATTATGTTTTGAAAATAATTTGAGTATGTACGTCACCTTAAAAACAGCCATTTCTAACTGTTTTAGTTTCTCGTAATAATGATTTTAGAGGCCTTTAAATGCATTTTAGAGCACAACATTTCAAAAGATTGTAGTGGTGAAAATAATGTGAAAATTTCATACATAGGGCGGATCATCCCTGAAGTGATGATTGTTTGGTTGTTTTTTATTCTAAAATGTAAAATAGATCCATTTATCACATTAGACAAAAGAAAAGGTAAAGTGTCAACAATAGGTAAATTATAGTTTTTATATGGTAAATATTGATTCATTTGTTGTTTCCCTAAATTATAAATTTTTGTAAATTCCCCGACAAACACATTAAAGAAACCACATCCGTGATGATATGCCAACAATTAATCGAGATCGTGGATGAATATCTCTATGTTCTAAATTTGTATAGAAATAATAATATTGTGCATAATTATGTATAATATCTATCTATAGTTATTGACATACATATCTATATAGCCTACTGATTTTTAAGATTGATAAATTCCAATTTTTCCAACAATTTATATATAGTTATTTTGTTTGAATTTAAAATATTTTCACATATTTTAAATAGGCTATAAGTCCCTAAATTTATAATGCTTTTATGAATTTTATGGTGTTCAAGGAAGTTATCCGATCGAATTATACGTATAATTGAAGTTTCAACTATCGGACTTATTTATTTTCTGTTTACCTCTCAAATTTATTTTTTAATTCTGATATTTCGTTGTGTATTATGTCTTGAATAGTTAGCAGATTCAGTCTAAACTTAGACTCATTTTGTTTCAGATAAACGGTTAGAAAGTCGGTCCAGTGACGCCATTAAGACGCAGATGCGAAAATGCATACTCCACCCAAGGTAAGTCTTTTGTCCAAAATATCGAAATAGTCATAAACATTTACAAAACTGTTTCATCTCATGATATTTAGTGGTTTAGTAACTAATTTATGTATTGCAATTATGAGCTTGTGAAGGATTTTATCAATAATAACAACTTAGATTTAACATCTCTAAGCTGTACTTTGTTTTATAAATATGTATTTTATAGGATATGGTTTCCATCTAGTTTGTGGTTTTGATTTACAATTGCCAGGTTTGTTTATGCTGTTGTGGACATGTTGAGAAGTGCACTTTGGAATCTGTTAAATTTAATGTTATTTATGTCTCTTACAGTGTTATCCAATCGATAAGTCTGAAATATTGAGGTTTTCGACTTTCTTTACCTCTACACTCCTTTTATAGTATTTATTCTTACATATTATATTCTTATGTGTATATCAATTATTTTCCTTGTGTATATTAATTTTAACATAAATTATTTCCGATAGGTATATTTAACTGGATTAGAATTAGCGTTCGCAGAATATCAATAATATTGCAAAATGACAAAAACTATCTATATTGATGTGTAATATCCATATTTTAAGTAATACATTTTGTACAATTCGATGTTCTGTTAATTCTTTATATACACTGTTTCTCTTAGGATGGTTTCATCTTTCAAGAAACAAATCTCTCGTTTACGAACCTTGATGGAGCCGGGGCACATCAACATTTGCCAACTTCTCGGTGTCAAGTCAGTTAAAGTGGATGGCTGTTGTACTTACAACGTTCTTACCGAGTACCATGATACTAATCTCAAGGACTTTGTTGCTATGGTGAGACTTTAGTGGTCAACATGCACTGTACTCTACAAAGTGTTAATTATAGCGCTGAAGAGGGGAACAAGGCGTAGTTTTTTGTGTTTTTATTCTGATAACTTGTGACACATGTCTCATTTCTTTTCATATTTATACACATTACGCTTGTTAGGTGTAACATATTCTAGAATAAGGTTATGTTATAGCTTCACAACTAGCTATGTGAAGTTCATCAACTTCGTTTTTTGGCTTCCATTGTGTATCAGTCCACAATGAATTATTTTTGTATTTTAGCATCAATGTTTGACAGGTACTTTAATCTAACAGTTATCTTTTTACCAAATTAAATACTACAATTGAATACAACGATACATCTAGACAATCTAAAGATATGTAATTTATGTGGCACATATTATAATGTTATCATAAATGTAAAAATCAAAATTTTAAACAATTGTCTGAGATCTTTTTTAGACGACTACAACGGATATTCTTTTTAAAAAGGCCCAACAATTTAACCTAGATGTAGAGGTCATGTATTTGGCGGACCAAAGGGTTGTGATTTGATTTTAGAAAAGGGGAAGCCCAAATCCAAATTAAATCCTTCAATAATTTCTCATTGACTATTTTATATGTAATCGACTAGACCAACCGAAAACAAAATATCGAATTAAATAGTGACCATCGCATTTTTAATTTGAATAGTTTGAACCGTCTTTTACTTTTACTTCTTTACTATATTTATTAAATCAATATTAAATCGATTAAATACAATTTTCCAAGTTTTGCTGTTTGTAAATTTACATATAAATATAACTATGCTCTATAACTAATAGATTGGAAGCCGTTTATCTCCTAATCATATTTAATTAATCGATAATAAATCTTTGCTGTGGTTGGAGTACTTGAATTGCCGCTATGTTTACATAACGACCATGTTGCTGCTATGTTTACATGACAACCATGTTGCCGCTATGTTTACATGACAACCATGTTGCCGCTATGTTTA
>JAUZND010001062.1:0-13726 GCA_034780555.1 Coelogynopora nodosa | reverse complement strand
GACTGGTTGACACAATGGCCTTCGCTAGCGAAGTCCTATTTTAGGCTGTGCCAGTCCTTGAGTAGAGCCGTCCTTGAATGTTCCAGAAAAATTGTTTTGTTATTGATCTATTATCAAACCCCCTATTGGTTTTCATCCTTGCCGATCGATGATATTAGGAGCTAAAACTTGCAACATTAAATAATAGAAAAAATAAGTTTGTCGCAAATATATTCATCTAACTTAAATAATAAATATATTTATGAAAATAACAAGCAATTTAAAATAATACTCAAATAGCATTTATACTACTTATAGTTTATTTATACAAGTAGTATATAAAAATATCAACAAATATAGATATTGTGGTCTGGAATCAAATGCAAAAAGAGTCAAGTCAATTGGTGGCATTGAACAAAAGTTGTAGCATATATTTCGATATTTTTTTCTAGTTTTCCTAACTGGAGTTTATTACATAATCAGGTCATAAAAATGATGCCAATCGATTAATGTTTTTGAAAATAAAAATCGCTCGACAAGTCTCTAGGAGGTATCTGTATACCAAATTTCAGCTTAATCGTATGATAGGAAGTTTCGTTTTCAAGCAAACCCTAAAAAGTTTGTCCACGTACGAAGTGTTAAACACGACGGCTGTATAATATTTTATTAGCTAGTAGTATACTATGTTGTTATTTGCCTTATTTTGTGTATGCAAAAGTTATAATTTCCCACAACTCTAATTGCCCTGCAAATAATATAATATTTTTATCTAGTTATACACAACTCACATATAAATACGTTATACCCTATGCTAATAAATAAATGTAATAAGTTCTTTAGATATATTGCGTCATAAATTTTATATATATATATTGTATATTATAATCAACGCATAATATCAACATAATATATTCCAATATAATCTGTACAGATCACAACTATATCTATATATGCCATAATTGTAACGTATAATATTATACACTATAATAGTAATTACAGTTATATTCTAATAAATGTAAATATTATATTCCAATATAAATTTATAGATTCTAATATAAATATTATGTATTTTAATATATATATTATATCTAAATCTTTGGTATAATCTACATTGAATATATATATCAATGTTATTTACGGTTGTATATAGTTAGATCATTTTTAGGATTTTTTGTGAAAATGAAACAATTCAAATAATATGTAAATCAATAATTTCATGGATAATCTTTTGCTCTACAAAAATTTCTTCACTTAACATTATTATGCAAGTTTGACAGTCTGTTTCTTGTTGAAATAACATGTTTGCAGACGCTCTTTTCGTAATTATGCTATTTATAATCAATATCTATCGTCACACTTATGATCTTTATAGACAACGTAAAATAATCCGAAAATATTGCGTTATATGTATGCTATACCTAAATTATTTGCCACGATCATTTCAAACGTCATATATAATTAATTAGTTAATTTGTCCAGTATCTGACCACTATTGAACTATATTGAAGTACATAAATGAAATAAATATGGCACAATTATGAAATAAAATTGTAGTTATAACAAATGAGTGTATACGTATTGCATATCATTTTTATTAGACAAATCTATTCAGCAATATGCACTTTTTAAATAATTTAAAACACAGTTTATAATAGGCAATTTTCAATACGGCATTTAAAGAAAACAAAGATTTCTGACTCAATCTAAATTCTTTTTATTTGCTCATGGGACGTAGACTGTTGTGGCAACCACAAAAACACGGAATTACTTTCGACATGTTCATTTAATATATTTTTAGGTCTGTATTCATACATAAAACAATTTTTAATTCGTATATCTATATTTGAGCTTAGGATACATTATGTGTATTATACATACAAGTGTAATTACACTGTCTTTTCAAAACACCACAAATTTGAGTTATTTTAACAAGACATTGTAAGTATATAAACACGCACACTCGATCCGCTTTTAGTGACCATAGTTAATGCATATAATACTATAACTGTATTCAACAAAAAATATGGTATATAATTATAAAAAATATAAACCACTCTCCCTTAAATTAGATATAAAATGTTACTTAAATAAGAGTAAAGTATTGCCAGAAATTTAGCTTACATATAATTTAATTATTAAAGCGGTTAATTTCACAATGTGCGTATATTTATTACATTTTTATGATCATGTCAAACTTCCCTGAAAGCATCAGCAAAATCAAGCCATTTTTGAATAGGCGTTTTAGAATATATACACATCTAATAATTTCTCAATGCACAATAAAACCATAGATTTTATGCAGTCTAGAATTATTTATCGGAGAATAAAGAAATTTGCAGGTCATGTATTATTTAATACAAGATCACTCATTTATGTATAACAAAATTAGGTAACAAAAGAAAGATTTTTGGCAGTCTACATACTAATAAAGGAGTTAAATTAAACCGATTAGTAAAGGTTGACAATGACAATAGGCCTATACTCGGCTATGACTATTGTAATAGACGAGTATAGTATAATACAATCAATATTGTCACAATTTTTAAATCTCGCGTTCAAAACTATTTCCCCAGATAAATAAAACACATGCTAAAGGTTACATTTTAAGAAACCTAAAGCATTGTGGCTGTCTAATAAATATCAGCTGCTTAATGCCAATCTTGTGTGAGATCTAAATCTAAATAAATGGTGCTGAATTTATCTGGTTCTATGCTGAAAATAAGTACACTTTAGTGGTCTTACATACTTCAAATTTGTATTACTTTAAAAATGTATAGCCTACTGCAGTGAGTATCAAAAATCTGTAATTATCTAAATAACGAGTGTAGTATGCACAACTGTAATAAATGAAGAAAGACATCTGAAATGTGAAGGATTTTTACTAATATCGAATGCACATTTATCATACATATAAAAAGCATGAAATAATAGTTCAAAACTTCAACTGAATAGAATGAGCTCACAGATCACATTTTGTTTATACCAGAAACTGAATTAGAATCAATACCTAGCAAGTAAATCGATACTTCAATATTAGGGTTAACATACACTAACAAACATTTTCAATATAAAAGAAGCAATATGTTAAATAGCGCGATAAAGTTTGAAATGTGGAAACAGTATTATTGGTTGATTAGAAACGACAATAACTATACACACATTTGTTCGATTATGTTTCAATGTCTCATTTAATGAAAATATAAATACAGTTTAAGAAAGTTGTCAAGGTCACTTGGATAAAACAGGAATAAGAGTATTAATATATTAAAAAGTCATTTAACTGTATAGTATTATATATAAGTCAAGATTAAAAGAAACACAATTTATTGAATTACACATTTTTATTTAAAACAAACAATCCTAAAATTTGAGCTTTAAATATTTACAAATGGGTTATCGACTGCTAGTAGAGTTTTTTATATTTAGAAGAAATTACTAAAATGAATTACCATAAAACAAATATTATATTGCGTTGCTAGTGCCTCTGCTTTATACTTTTATATCTGCTAAAACAGGAAAAATAATATTATGTAAAAATTGAACATAAATCATCCGCATAATATTAAAAAATAAAAAGGCCATATGTTGAAAGACCTATAAATTATGTCAACTGGAACGCAAATATATTATTTTGTAGGTGTCTTTTAATACTATATACACAACAAAATCTACAGCTAAATATCACATCTGAGTTGTTAATCTCCCATAGTAGATAGGAATTTTGCACATGTCATGAAGATATGCATGGAGTGTACTGGGCCGGATATAAGAATACTTGTTTAGAAAGAGAACAGATTTAATGCCGTCCATTGTTGGTCTGCATCGTCAACTGCTTCACCATCTCGGCCATTCTATCCCGCGTATTATCTACCTGCAAGGAGGCGAGGAAGGGATGGGCCATGAGCTGTCGGTAGTTGAGTCGGTCCTCCAACCCCTTCTGCAAACACTTGTCGATGATGTCGCTCGCGTCCGCTGAGTACCCGACAGACGGGCACAACTGGGGTGAAGGACCATCCACTACCCACTTCAGACGCTCGAAGATGCTGCCGCAGTTTCTGTAATGAATAATCCAGGATTTAGTGCGCAAATTATCAATTTATAGAAAACCACCACAAAACGATTCATAAACGTTAAACAAAAGGAATGTGTCATCATCAAACTACAAATATGAATATATACATCTTGACTTTTCTACTTTAAATGCGTTCTTTTCCAGTTCCTATCAAGTTTATTAACTCAATCTGAACAGCATCCTACCGATAGGGAAATTCGCCGATAGCCATCTCGAGTAGGCTGATCCCGAGACTCCAGACGTCCGACTTGATGCCGTAGCTCTCCTCGCCCTCTTTGACAGAGATGCGCTCGGGCGCCATGTATGGCTCGCTGCCCACATTGGTGTTCACAAGGGAGTTGACCAGCTCGCCCGAGATACCGAAGTCGCACAACTGCCGCGGTGGGGAGGGAGAGGGGCACATTATGGGAATGGTTATATGTTAAACCCTAAATGAGCAAATTTTATCCGATGTAACTATTTTATGTACATTAATCCATAAACCAATATATAAAGGATAGCAATTCAGTAAGCAGAGCAATGGAGGGTGGGGATGGTACCAGACAATATTAAGTAAGAATGCTGTAAAGGCGCATACATAAGCAATGTTACAGAGTTGTCGGAGACACTATCAATTATGATATTTACAATCCTTTACACAGATTCGGTGGGCAGCAATGATTTTTCATATTTATAAACTATAAGCAAACTGTTATAGCAACAGACTTGAATTTCCGACAACTGTGTAACTCCAATTATCCGCCTCATTTAAACTCGGTGATCTCAGTTCACTTTTATTAGCCGCGAAATGAAGTTGAGGTGCTGTAGTCTTCGAAACAAGAAAGTAGTACATTGAAAAAAGTTCACGTCTACCCTTTTTATGAGTTAACTATCAGTATCTTGTCAATATGCAACATCACTAAGTAGCCTACTATGACAGGTATGAAAAGTTTAATTTTTGTATGCAGATTTTCTATACAAAATGCAATAAATTAGTGATTAATAATAATCTTATTATATGTAAAGATATAATAATATTATTATTAATCACTAACACTAATTATAATTGATTAAAAATTCATGTAGCACATAATAGAATAGTTCATACATTCTATTCTATTTTATTTTTGAATTAATTTAATATATTAAAATTATTAATTATAAACAAAATGTAACTGGCCTGTAATAGAACTGAACACGTTTACAATTATAATCCAGGCGTCAGGGCCCTGATTTTGACTATTTTTAGTTATTAAAGTGTAATTAATTATTACAATCATTATAGTATTATATATAACAACAGTAATTAAATTCATTCAATCAAGTAATCATTCAATTAATCGATAAGTCTAGTCAAATGTATATGTTTGCGGATAGCATCCTACTCGGCTTCGTCATCTTCCGTACTAGTACCAGTTAGCGTCTACTTTTCATGCTGGCAGCTTGACTCCCCATAGCACTTACAAAACATCGTGCACGGCAACCTGGCTGAATTGCAACGGCATTGTGCTGTTTGACATGGCTTCTTAGACGAACACCTGCATTGAATCATCTCCAAGACATTTTGAGGAGCTAGAGCTACGTTCGTGGGTAGTTGCACAGGCTCACGTTTTCAGCCATAAACAGTCGGAGTCTCTCAAGAAGAGGGCATACAGCATGCACTTTTGCAACAGCATTTTGCACGGCCTCTCAGACATGAAAGACGGTAACGTCGATGATATGACAAGACACAAAGAAGAACATTAAGCTAGAGTTCCATCCCATGCAGCCGACCATGCGAACAGCAAGGCAAAACTGGAATCATGCATCGATCTGTTAGATCCGATTGAGCATTATTATTCCATCACCAATATTGTAACGAGCAGGATGGCATCTGATAAGGTGAATGTTCACAAGTCCTAAGAGATTGGAAGAGAACAGATGAAGAAGTATGCTACCAGTTGGCCGGATAGCTTCCATTCTGCGATAGGAAAGGTGGTTGTAACAATGGCCGTATCGAGAAATTCCATACGTGTGGTCCTATACTGATATATTCACGCGCACTGGGATTGTATTTAACTAGGCAAATCAACTTCAGTGATATTCTAAAGAACGAACTTGCTCCAACGTCTACTGCTATGTTTGACGCAAGAGGGGAAATGAGAATAGCTAAAGCCAAGGCAACGGTGAAAAATTAGCTCCAACTTCAGAAGCAACTGTTGTTGATGTCAGTGCAATTCTATGGGTTGTGCACTGGCCAAACAAAGAAATCGTACAGGATTATGTTAACAATGTCACTAGCTATATCCTCGGGAAGGCTAGACACTCAGATGTATATCTGATATCCGACAGATACCATGTTGTCAGAATCAATTTATACCGTCGGGTAGCATGCTGATTAGCTCTGGACAATCTCGTTCCACTTTTAGACTGAGTCTGACAACGCCTGTTTCACCACAGAAGGTTGCTTTTATTATAACAGACAACAAGATACAACTGATGGAACTAATCGGTCAGCATCTTACTGCCGTGACACAGGAGACTGCCTTGGATCATAAATCGGTCATCACTGGAAAAGAAAACACTCCCATCGAAACGTATAAAGGAGAGCTACATGCACGTGATGACTTGCAAACTACACATGAAGAAGCGGATGTAATCATGGTTTAACAATTCGCAAAGGTAACCATGGAAGGGACCAAGAGTATTCGAGTCATCAGTGGATAACGATGTTTTCATACTGCTAGAGGCCATCACTCCAGAACTAACAAAAGCACATGCACTGACAGGGTGTAACACAGTAGCGCAGTGCTTCGGTATCGGGAAAACAAATGCAATGAAGATTCTGAAGATCCTTCAGGAGGGTTCATATTTCAAGAAAAAGCAAAAATATGTTATGCGGACGCAATTGCACGGGGTACTGCCTTCCGGCGCTTCAACTATTACCATTAAAAACAGTAACAATGTAATCAAATAATATTAATGAAAAGGAGAATACTACAAAATTTACTATAACTAGAGAAATTTTAGCTTCATGTGTAATCCAAAATATAAAAAATAAACCCATTTCTCCGTACAGACTTAATTAAAAAAGATACGAACATTTACACTTAAAACTGCACGCAGTAAACAAAGCGGCAAATAAAATTCCAAATCATGGTAGTATAGAAGGTGTATATCTTGTTCATTAGAAAAGGTGATGCACTCCCAACAACCACAACTTTTATACATAACAAATTTCCGCACCTTTACATGTTAAATTTCCCTGTTCTTGTATTATGTAAAGTGTAAATCTATCAGAATCGTGTATTGATTTCTGGTTTCTATAAATTCCTATTCAAAAAACAAAATCGATGTCATTTTGGATTAAATTAAGGTTGCTGAGATCGATTTTGCTTCTAACAAATTTATCAGAGGTATATTATTAATAGTAATCGATCCCTGAAGTTCATTTTTTATTATCAATGTACTGTAGCCATATAATTTTTGATCATTTTGATTTCAACGGGATACCGAATAATTCAAGTATAAGGAGCATGATAGAAAGCCTTAAAATGTGAAACTAAACGAAACAACTGAACTTCAAAATACATGTATATGTGTACATATATACAAAATTCTTATAGTATATATACTTATAGTTTACATGTAGTATATACCTATAGTATACATATAGTATCTACTTATTAAACTTAAATACTAGTAGTATATTTCAAATTAATTGTTACAGTCCTTCTTCCAATTCTCGAAATAGTCTGTATTCCAATTGAAATCACCATGATCAGACTTAGAATGACTGCAATGCATGGTTTAGAGAAAAAAATTATATATGTACTTTAATGATTAATAATAATAATTACTACCGCAAATACTCTCCCATCAATTTCTTAATCAATGCTTACTATCATACTGCCATACTTGGAATCCCCGCTGAAATTACTGACTGCAGTACACAGTATTAGAAAAAATAATAAATGAACTTCAGTGATCGATTACTACTAATAACATACCTCTGATCAATTTGTAAATAACAAATTTGAACTCAGCCACATTGATTTAAACTAAAATAACCATGACGTTATTTAAATTGATCAATAGGAAGCCATTAATAACGAAAAATCAATACGCAATTCTGATTGGTAAAAGTGAGGTGATGTTTAACAATATGTGGGAAATAATATAGGATAGGTGCAGATGGGGAAGACGCCATATTTTTGCTGGAAGACTAGATATACAACTTTTACGCTAATCCTGGGGTCTACCCATTTTCAACTTTAAAACAATTCAGTACATATTTACTCAATACACATTATATTCGTAATGAATATTTCGAATAATTCGTAATAAAATTATTAAAAAATAAAAGTAGGAATGTTAAAAAATAGAATGTTATTTATTTTAAACATAAATATATAAAATTCCACTGCAAACTACAAAAAATAATGTATTATAAGTTCGTACCATATGATGAGAAATGAATGAGAAATAAAACAAAGTACAATAACTAAATTTCAGAATTCTAGTAAGTCTACAAAATTCCAGTTTTTCCAGTGGAGCGGGCGTCATACCAAACAATAAAGATACAACAAATATGCTGATTGGGTCAAAGCAATAGAAAAATTATGATTTAAAATGTGTATTTAATATTATGTAATAATACTTTTCAAATAGACATTATTAATGAAATAGATCATGTTGAGCATCAATCTAAATAAAATAATTCTCTCTCATATTTTTTTAATTAAAACTTTTGTTTCGATGAAACAAACCAAGCACTCAAAAGGCTACTATTATAATAACGACTAATGTACGTGGGTACTGTATTTGTGTTTGTTACGCATATTATGGTCATGATATTAATTGCGCACAATATAAAGTTTATAAGCACTGGATATATCGACAAAGAAATTGGTAATGGCAAACAATATACTCAGTTTTAATTGATACAATAGCTGATATGAAAACCATTGATTTTGCGTGGAACAATATTCTTTTAGCCATAAATATGCTTCCAATAAATGACTGTAGTTTTAGAATGACTAAACTAACATATTATTTGAAATTTGTTATTATTAAAATGGTCATTAAGTTGGACAAATTTAACCTTAAAACAGGTAATGAATACGTAAAACGCATTGATTTTTTAAGGGATCAAGTTTACACCAGGGTCCTATAACAGAATAACAAAAACATAAGAAAGCATAGTTTACCTTGACGTTACCCCGATTGTCAGCCAGCATATTCGAGGGTTTCACATCTCTGTGGATGACACGCAAGTCCTTGTGCAAATAGTCAAGAGCATTGATAACACAGTATGCAATATAGGCCAACAATTCCTCGGGAACCTTACCCACAAGTCGACGCTGAAGTCAGAAGAACGAGTTCGAAAGTTTAAAAAAATACACTGTATTTGCTTATGTCTAAACCTACAAGATATTAAATAAAGAATATAAATTTTGATAGATATTAATAAGTTCATTTTATTTTAGGAAATATCTTAAAGTGATATGTAATGGTTCATAATTAACATTATAACAAATAAAATGATATTGTTCAGAATTGAAACTAAGAAATGGGGTCCAGGATAGTTTCCTCAAATTTTGAATAAATTTATATTAGTGACTCTCTACTGGAAATGATTATAAAAGAGATCGCAACAGAGAAAAGTGCACAACGCGTTTTAAGTAGAAAAGACTTATGAATTTATACATGTTATATTGAATTCTATATCTTTATTACAGTTAGATGTAATATAAATAATAACCATTTAGTAAAACAATAACAAATCAAACAATAAGAAACAACATAATACTAACTATGAAATATCAAGCTGAAATAAAAAATGACATATTTTACAGGGCAGATACATTAATGCGCAAATCATTGTAAAATACATCGTATCAATAGATGCTTACCCGTTTGTAGAACTTTTCCAAATCAATATCAAGAATCTCCATCAGTATCTGTATATCTCCGTTGTAATACATTGCTCCATAGCAAAAGACCACATAGCGACAGTGTGAACTTCGCATGCTGACAGTCATATCTTTAAGTGCATTGTTTTTTTCATCACTTATCGAACCACGAATTTTTTTCACTGCGAAATAGTGGTTCGACTCACGATGGCGAAGACGTTCGACCCAGCCGAATTCGCCTTCTCCTGTAGGTACACAAAGATTAAAAAAAAATAGTCAAAAGAGCAGAAAACTAAAATTGAACACTCTTCGAACATTATTCTACCGTAGAAATTCTAGAGAATGAAAGACTACTTTGACTTAACTAATTTTGTCTATTGATCTCCGTGTCTCATATACATTTGATTAACGCAATTTGTAGCTAACTATTTTTAATCATAAGATTTCGATTGCACGACCTTATGGGTGGCTAGCAATTAACTGTTTAAAGATAGTAGTTTTATTGTACATCATTCAATGCTAGAAATAAGATCTTTTAAGCATAGCATATACTAGAAGGAGCCAGGACAAAAAAATCCATAGTCAAATTTTAGTTCTATGAAGTATTGTTACGCTTTTTGTAACTTATTTAGGAAAAATACTCAAATTTATTCGCGGATATACATTTTTTGATAAGTTAAATTATATATATTTATAATTAAAAAAATTATATTTACTAATATAAATATGGCTTTAAATAATAAACTGACTAAATGTATTATAGCTAATTATCAATAATACATTTAGTCAGTTTATCATTTAAAGCCATATTTATATTAGTAAATATAATTTTAATGCTATTTTTAGATAAAAAGGAATACCATGTTATTCACGTAATTAACTTTCATATAGTTAAACGCGCTACTTATATGTTACACGTCATTACTCTTAACGAAACAATAGAAAGATGATAATATGTTTACACATTATAATGTACATTATAAAACATTCGAATTTTATGAGTTTTACTCTTTACTTCTAAAACAAATTAAAAAAATTATAAAATACACTTTGTAAAACTTGTTCATTTTATAACAAGATTTAATTATAAAAGTAATTAAAGGAAATAAATTAAAGGGCTAAACATAGATCATTTAATGATTTAAAGAAATGTAACAGCTACTGCAGGCCTAAAGTGAGAAGAAAGTTCAATAGAAAAATTGGAATCAGTTATAAGATGGTATTGGTAGAAAACAGTCAATAGGAAAACATATATTCCAACAATAGCAGGTCACGTATACGAACCAAGATTCATTACTAAAGAAATTAGAAGACTTGATTTATTTACTTGAATTACCACCAGTTAGATTAAATTTTATAGATATGTTTCAAACAAATTGGTGTTAATGTTTTCGAAATTATTAATAAGAAGTTATCAGGATTGATTAGTCACATATATATTTTAAAATACATAAAAATGCTAATGTCTTGGTGATTGTTATACTAAATTAATTACCAGAAGAATATTGATTTAAGAATAGAATATATTCACAATAGATCAAATTAAAACTAATTTTAATTGTTTAAATATTTAAATTAAAGAAGGTTGTATTTGAAGTTATTTGAAAGCTCTATGGGTATATTGAGAATTTGTAGATTTTTGTATCGGTTATTAATCAATTGACGTGATTTGTGGTTGAAATGTTTACACGTACGTGTAAAATGAAACATATACAAGCAGATTCTAATAGATAACGGTTATAATAAAGGTTATATTTTATATAACATACGTGTATTATTAATTTCCATTTGATGCATTTATCAATAACATACTTTACATATAAATATAATGTTAAAATCTAATGAAAAGTGTTGTTCATGCCTTCTAAGCAGTTGTATCTAAAGGCAGACTAAAGAAAAGTAGGCTACGTATGGAAATTAAACAAATACATACAGGTGAACAAAAGTCAGACATTTGACTTTGACAACAAGAGTGGTGTATAGACCGATCGACCATACTGTCTTTCATAATTAGCACACTTTGTTAATAGATATTACAACAATTTGTAGCATATTTGCTTTAAATATTATATTTTTCACAAATACAAATACATACGATAACACTGTGCGATTTTTTCTATATTAAATTTTGATACGGACCCAACAAACAACTTCAATATGTGATAATTCACACTTTACAAATTACTTACCAAGCCTGACAGGATCCACGAGATCTTTAGCATAAATCTTTATTGTTTTGCCATCGATTTCAACTTCAGTAGAAGCTGACAGACCCGCAGTTATATGAACAACCTCCTCTGTGTGAACGTTTAATGGGAGTGGGAGTCGTCGGGACCGACCACTGTTACCCCTGGAGTTAGGATTGGAATTGGTGGACATCTGGAGAAGAAATATATGCATTAAAAATGAGGGTACACTTGGATTATTCATTGGCAAGAAACTCACAAATTGTGTCCAAAGAAACAAAATACTACCAAAGACAAACAGCAGACGTATTTAGAGAATTAGAAAAAATACATTTCTAAGTTTAAAGGGACATATACATGAAAAATGTGTAAAATAGTGATTTTACATTTATAGTGTAATTATTGTACTTTGAAATGTGGAGAATCTGATAAGCAAAGTTTTACATCACATAGAATAAAAGAAATAGCTGTAAATCAAATTCAAAGTTGAAAACTGGCTGTTGTATTTTCTATTGTTGTATTTTGATAGAAAAAGATAGCAAAAAAATGCATGAAGATGTCTAGAAAGAAGCTAAAGAGTATTATTGACACAACAGAAAATTAGAGAAGAAAAACAGTAGAAAGAAGGAGTCACATACCAATCTGGTTGTTTTTAGCTAAGGATGAGTAACATGTAATGACACACCCAAATTTTGCAGAGTTGTATATTGACACGTAAACAATAAAGGTTAGTAGCATAATGATATTCAGATACATATTTCATATATATTTTGACACATATTTATATTGAATAATGCACATTTTCCATACAAATATTGTAATATTGCTCAGTTTTAACTCCTGTATCTCCAATCAATAACACACTACTAACTTTTATATATATAGAAAATATATGTAACTGCAAAGTTTCAAGCATTTATATTATGGAAGATCATGCTTTTTTCAATTTTTACTGTTTTACATAGAATTCCCTACTTTTTATTGCATTTCCTCATATTTTTAGTAGATATATTACTAATATTGAACTTCTATTTCTGCTATATTTCATTAACTATATACTATATAAGTAAACATAAGTAAACATAACTGTTATCACATTCTCAAGGACAAGGGGTGGCCTTATCACATTCTCAAGGGGTGGCATTAAGCATCAAGGATCCCATACTGTTGCAACTCCAATGACAGCTTATGGCTTTGAAGACAGAGGTTTTTATTGTGCAAAGAGAAATACTCAACCTCCAACTTCTGTTACTGCAGATCAAAATTGCCACTTGTGGGACTCAAAATTTTCTTTGTCTTTGGTGATGGTTTGGTCTGACATGATGAGCCTGGTAGGACCTTATCTTCTAGTTAACTAGAAGTCTATGGTTTCAGGTACATTGAGAACCAAAACACCTGGTGAGTCAACTCCCAAGACATTCAGTATGGCATTTTCCAGGTGTGTCAATATAAATTGATGGGAACCATCAGGCAAAATCAGCTCACAAGATAGAAAGAAAAGAAATAATAAAATATAAATCAAAAGAAAGGGTAACTATATAACAAAGAAAACAGACAAAAAAGATACACAAAAGGCAAAGGAGAGGAATTAATAAAACTGGAAATAACAAGAGTAC